>PVKS010018452.1:0-40134 GCA_004027875.1 Aplodontia rufa
CCCCCCCAATTACCCTCCCTTATCCCTCCCTTCCCTTTCCCTTTATAATTCTAAAAAAAAGTATTAGATTGTAAAGCATTACATCTTATCTGGATTTAACTCATGTTACTGCCACTACAACTCTTAACAGCCAACTCTCCATGGAGCCACCCAAGTCAGAACCCAACCTCCCACTCTGAGGATCTGTCCTTTCATGGAGGGGCCCCATGGTCCTCATGCAGCTTTCTGGACTAGGCAAGGGCCCACAAAAGTGGGACAGCGCTCAGGTGGGAGCTTAGAGCTGGTAAGACTGGGGCCTCGGGGGCTCCTGGCGGTGTTCTCTCACTGTCCTCTCTGCTTAAAGGGGATCTGAGTGCCAGCTGCAAGCTGCATGTGAAGTTCATCTCTCGGGGCTGCCGCATTGGGGGTGTTTCAGAGCAAAGCTATAATACGCTTGCAATAAAAATTTACCAGCTTTTATATAGGTTCCCAATAATGAGAGGAGATATTTCAGCATCTTGGAGAGTGCCGTGAGAGGAAAAGCAATTCCCAGCACCATCTCTTTAAGGTGAGGATATGCCTCCCCCACATGATTCATAACTGGGAGTTTTTCCCATTTAAAGGGAACCGCATCGACTTATGTGTCCCTTTTACTCTTTATTGGAGTTTGTAATATTTTTTTCAAATCTTCTAAGTGAAAAGAGTCCAGAAACTGTGGCTTTGCATCGAGAAGGGTGGTGAGTTTTCATGTGCCCAAAACTTGGGGAAAATCAAGAGCTACTGAAACAGAGAGGTGAAGAGGTAAGGGAATCTGGAATGATGCAGTTCAGAGCTGGGGGCAGGAATAGGAAGGGACAGGGTGTCTTCAAGTTGCAGATCTTGGGAAATAAGTTGAGGCTGTAATCAAAATGCTGCTTCTATTGACAAGGACTTTAAGGGGGGACATGTCCCTATGAGGTGGTCAGAAACTTAAGAGAAAGTGTGGAGAAGAGTCTCCCAGGGTGACAGGGAAGAGGGTACGATTGGAGAGCCAGAGAGAGAGTGATTGAGGAAGGATGAGAAAAGATGGAAGTCAGGATGAAGGCATATGAACCCTTAGAAAAGAAGCCAGCTGTCTCACAGCACCCAGAGGATGAGGACTCTCTCTCCCCCAGGGACCCAAGTGCGGCCTGGGCTGAGATGTCCTTGTGATGGTGCAGGTCTGCTGTCTAATGGGCATCCTGTCAAAGCTGGTTAACAGAGACATGGCTGAGTTCTATTGGGATCATTAGGACGCAGACAAAACTCGGGTTGACGTACGAGCCCTGGATGGAAAGAAGATTTGCTACCCAAATCAAGAGTGTGAAAGAATTGGGGTCAAAGGCGATAATTAACCTGCTGGGGGAAAAATAACTAATTTCAAGAACTGTGAATGACATTAGCTCCTCTCTCTTTGCATCTGAGCGGTGTCACTTATAAATGACTGCTGGCTAAGATTGGCATATGTCCATCAGACCCTCTGCCTTCCAACACTTGGTTAGCCACTAACTGGCATTGCTGCATGTGCCTGAGAAGTCCACGGTAGCTCTTCTTTTAAGGTCCAGATCACATCACCCCTCCTCAGTAGGGTCTTCTGGGACTTCTCAGCCAGTGTCTAGGCCACCTATGAGCCATTCATTGGCCACTTTAACTAACTTAACTCTCCTGTCCTGAGCCCAAGTCTTACAGCTCTAACTGGCCAGGAAGTACTTGGAGATCAAAACTTGACCTTCTTTATGGCAATTTGCACAGTTAGGCCACCAGGAATTGTGTTGGCTAATTGAAAAGGACATGTGATTTTTCTAGCAAAATCTTTATATATGGATACTATGAAAATCTAAGAAGCAATTAAAAAGAATGAGCTAGAGCTATATGTATCGATTGACCTAGAAAGATATCCGTTTTGCTTTTAGAGGAAAAAAAGTCATTGTAGGGTTATACACATTATATGATGCCATTACTGAAGAAAAATTCTTTTTGAATATTTCATAAACATTTAAATAGGCTCGAGCCAGCATAGAGAGAAGGAAGGAAGGATATATACCAATCTGTGGATGCTGTGTTCTCGAATCGGTGGAACAGGGGTGGGAGAGAGGAAGAAGCTCGGTTCTCCTTTGTGTGTGAGTGGCTGATCGTGTGGGGGTGCGCTACTTTTCCCTTGGCAGGAGCCAGTGAGCATCGTAGGTAGCGCAAAGTTAAACTCATCAACCTTTGCAGGAACCCGGACAGCATCGCCTCTTCCCCATGAGGCCAAGCTCCGGGACAGTGGGCCCTCACCATCTTCCTGCCAGGTGGCACCCACACAGTCTCCCTGGCGAGCTCTGGAGGGTCTTCCTGTGCTGCACTCCCCCGTCCCAGGTTCCGTTCCCGTGGCTTGCTTCTCCTCGAAGTACCAAGTGGCTCTGTCCCCACATCCCAGGGAGCCCTGTCTGCAGGACATAACACTGGAAAGATGGATTTACCTGCTTTTCCTTCAAGAGCTACTGCCACCCTCTTCCTCCTATTGGTGGCTCCAGGGGGCTGGCAGTCATGAACTGTGCCAATAAGACTCCCTGACTGCCTTCCAGCAGATCAAAGGACAGGAGGGAGAGAGCTCAGGGCTGTAGCTTCAAGCTGGCAGTAGCTGGGCCCCCTGCTGAACACCATAGCCACCAGCAGGGCAGCCTCTTCAGAGCTGCAGCTGTCCCAGAGGTGGTAAGCAGTAAGCTTTCAGATCTTTCAGAACTAACGGCTTCTCTCTGTTGCTAAACCGCAGGTGCTTCACCATCCTTATGGGTCCCCTTAAACTTCCCTATGCCCTGGGGACCTGTCGTCCTATTAAACTCTCTTCAGCATCCCTCTTTCCTTTCAAACATGCCATCTGTCCTGTCTGGCCTCTGAGCAGCTGTTCCACGCTGCCACCAGCTCAGGGCCACAGGCACGCCATTGGAAAGCAAGGGCCCTCCAACAGGCCTGCACAGTGACAGCCTTTCCACGCTGGGGACCTGCGTGCCGTGGAAACACCTCTCTCCATCAGGCCTCCCGGCGTGCACCCGGGGAGAGCTTCAACTACAACAGCCAACGGCAAGAAGCTGCAGTCCATTCGAATGAAGGAATCCGGATGAACCAAGGGATGGGAATCTCTGCGCCCCCAAGGGCTAGACACAATCGGAGGGGTGCTGTGAAGCCAGCCACCGTAGCCAAATACCTCCCGTAGCAAAGTTATGCTCCTGTGCCTCTTACCCAGCGGGTGTCAATCAGACAAGAACAGGGAGAGAGCAGATGCAAACAAACCAACTAAAAATACCCCAGTTGCAGAACTCGTTAAATGTGCAGAAACATTCTGGGTCCCAGGTACAATGAGGGGACCTCGAGATGACAAGGGGCAGAAGAGGAAAGGCAACTAAAGTAAGACCCAGTACAAAAACAACAGTAATGATGGCGTGTGTGCATGCATGTGTGTGTGTGTGAATTGGGGGAAGAAAATTTTGGTTCTCAAATTCTGGGGGAAGTTGATACCTATTCATTAACCTGAACTGTGCCCTCTGAAGCAGCTTCCTTCCACCACCCAGAGCCTGCCATCCAATCTGTGTCTCCTAGTAATGCCAGGAACTCTGGTGATGTGTGGTGGGGACCCATCCCAGGTTCAATCCAGATGCACCAGGAAGCTGTGACCAAACAGGGCCTGAAGGGCAAACATAGGCGAAACTGACAATCAAATCACCTCACCACACTCCTGCCAGCATGGGGACAAAGATTTACTTTTGCTTGTTTTTCAGATCCATGAAGGCAGGTGTGTTAGCTTTATAGTGGTGAGTACACTGATGTATCAGCATCAGCAGAAATGGGGACTGCTTGGCTCATCTAATTGAAAATCCCAGGGGTGGTTCAGGCATGGCTGGATCTGGGTGCTCAGTGATGTCACCTGGAATCTCTACCTTGCTGTCTCTCGGATCTGCTTTCCTTGCTGGGGACTGGACTCTTAACCACTCACAGGTGGCCCCCAGCAGCTCCAAGCTGACACATCCTATTAACCACAGGAAAGTGCATTCTGCTTCCCCAAAAGTTCCCCTGAGAGTCTCAGATTTGAATTTCAGTGGCATGACTTGTGTTACTTGCCCATCTGTAACTCGTCTCTGGGACCAGGAGGATGGAATGCTCCGAAAGGCCAGGTCCGGGTCTTGGAGGTGAAAGAGTCTAGCACAATAGTGTTCACTCAGCAAATATGCATTGAATGTGTAAATGAACGGGAGGTCAAGAGGTATAAACGTTCAGGGCACGTGGAGGACAGGAAGTCGGCTACTGTGGGTAAAAGAAGGTGACTGGAAGTCCAGGAATGGACAGCTGCGTCTGATGGAGCCACCATGGGTAACTAGCATCACCAACCAAAGTTCAAGGCTCACAGAGAAGCCCGGCAATTCCGCTTCCAGAGCTCACAATCTAGTATGAGTGACGTGCCAACAACACAAATGCTACCTGACAAGAAGGACATAAGCTCTCCAGGAGCAGAGAGGGCGTCTTCCCCCTGGAGAGGGAGTCGAGGATCAGAGAGCTTTCAGAGGAGGACCCGGTCATTCTGCTTGGACCCGGTGAGTAAACTCTGGACAGGTGAAAGTGAAGAGGGGTGCTCAGGTTGATGGGACAGGGGACGGGAGGTCCTTGGAGGACAGGCCTGAGAGGGGAGCCCCCCGGGGAGGTCAAGGCTCTTTAGCTTGCTCTGTTGGCTGTGTGGCATCAGCCCCTCCTCCAGTCACTCACCTGGAGGCAGCACCTACCTTATCTCAGGGAGCTCAATCCCAGTTGTGGTTTTAGGAGATGGGCAGAGCCTCTTCTCCCAATTGGCCACCATGAGAGTGGGTGAAACCCCCCTAGGGTGACAGTGTCAGGCTGGGAACTGCCCTCCCTGACTTTAACCCCTCCCAGCAACCCTGGCACAGCTCACAGTAAAGAGCCGGGCTTCCTGGAACGTTGGAGGAACTCGACTTCAAACTGATTATTAAAATCTACAAGCTGTTGATCCAGCGGCTGCCAGCTAAGCCCGGTCCTCTCTACTGTTTAATATTATGGTGACAATTCATAGGTTCTCTTAGCGGCTCCCCTGCAGCCCCCATGGTGCCTTCCCAGACCTCTCCTGCCTGGCTCCACACCCAAGATCCGCACACAGACCGGCAGGATCCACGCCCCCTCCCCACCCCCAAAGCTACTCGTCTCTAACCGTGACCTATCTGGATGGATCTGAAATTAGTGTTCAAAGCAAATAAGGAAATCACTTGGGGGAGGAAATTCTGTGCAGGGGATTTAGTGGATTCTCGACGATCTTTACGAGGGCTCATACGCCTGGCCAGCGGAGGCCCAGAGACCCGGAGAATATTTCAGGTGGTTTGATGAGTGACCTCAGCTGCTCCTCTGGGTGGCCCTCAGCTGAACCTTGCCTAAGGGCCACTTCCAGATAACCCGGGAGCATCCCCTCCAGTTGGTGCCGCCTGCCTCCCCAAAATAATGCAGGCCTGGGGCTCACAGATGTCAGGAAAATGGCCTCACCTGGCCAAGTCACACCTGCCTCCCTGTGCCCAGGCCAGGGGAACCACAAGCACAGGGGAGGCCAGCACCCCACATCACCATCTGCTCATGGCCAACCATGTGGCCACAAGTGGCATTGAGGTCCCACCCAGTCTGGGCCACTTACTTCTCCAGCCTCCTCTGACCCTGCCTCTCCTCACAAACCCTTGGATCTAGTCAGACCAAAGTGTGCCCTGTCCCCACAAGTCCCCCTGCCCTCCTCCTCTCTATGCCTTTGTCTCTTCTGACTCCTCCATCATTGTCCATCCCACCCTGATAAATAACCCAACTCTCAAACTCTCCTTAACCTTCAACTTCAAATGCCACTCTGCCACAACGCCTCTCCAGGTTCCTGAGCGCACGTGAATCCCCTTCCTCTGAATTCCTGTGGCACTGATTGTATATCTGTGGGTGCTCACGCTGTTCTGCTTTGTATTACAACGGTACAGCAGAGAGTCTAAGAAAATGGAGCTTTGCTCTGTGCCCCTAGGAAAGGATCTTAACTTCTCTGTGCCTTGACTTACTAATAAATTAGAGTGGTTTTCCTACCTCGGAGAGCTATATTGATACAAATGCCTTGGGAATGCTACATGATGGCTTCTACCATCCTATACCTGAGGCAGAAGGGTTTTCTCCTTGGACCTCTCCTCTACCTCTAGAAATTCCCATGAAAGAAACTTTTCTTGGGAAAATCCCACTGTCGTGCCTTGGAAATACCAGGTCTCCTTTTTGGTGCATCTCTAGCTCTTTTCTCAAACGAACATGTTAAAGTACCTTTGAAGGCCTTAGTATGGATTATGCAAGACAGAGAACCAGAGGGGAAACTGTGTGAAATCAACTTGGGAAGCACTGGATTCACCAAAGTTACCCCTTTCCTGGCTGCAGGACTTCCCAGAGCCTTCACTAAGCTCGCGTGGTTTTTGGACTATTTGGCCACACAGGCTTTCTTCCTCACAGAGCTTCCCCTCGGGCTCCACAGTGCCCTAGAACAACTTCTAAGACTTGTAGTCGTAAACCATTTCCACCACTAACATGGAATTGGATCTGGAATGTCCCCCAGACGCCCATGGTTAAAGGTCTGGTCCCCAGCCATTGGGTGCCATTGGGAGCTGGTAGAAACTTTAAGAGATGAAGCTGAGTGGGACGATTTAGGTCCTTGAGATGTGCCCTCAGAGGGGACTCTCCCTCGTCTGCTTTTGCTTCTCACCCCTGAGATAAACTTGTGCTCTGCCATCTGTTCCTGCTATGATGTGCCTCCAAAGACCCAAAGGTATTGGGGCCAAGCACAAACGGAAATCTCCAAAACCATGAGCCAACACAAATCTTTCCTCTCTGTAAGTTTATTATCTCAGGTATTTTGTTACAGGAACAGAACAGAAAGTTGACTAGCACAGGAGACTCTGAAAAGGCCCCTCCTTCCCTTGGAGAAATGGGACTGGAGACTTGGCCAAATGCCCAGCTTGGTCAAGAGCAGTGGTTTTCATCCTCAGCTGCAGTTACCCAGGGAGCTTTGAAAACGGACACTAAGGCTGGAGTGTGGCTCAGGGGTTATGGTGCTTGCCTGGCATGCTCAAGGACGCAGGTTCAAACCCCAGCACCATGCACACAATGAAGTGTGAGAGCAACGAAAGCCACATGAAAAACTAAATAAAATTTGATTCTCTCTTTCTCTCTCATTGCCCCTCTCTCTTTAATAAATAAATAAATATAAAAATGAACTCTATCACCAGACGTTTCAGGTCTTTTCACTTGAGGTAGAGCAATGCTGTTTTTGTAAGTCTTTCCAGGTAATTATAACGTTCACATAGGAGGGGCTGGAGCGGTGGCTCAGTGGTTACAGCACTTGCCCAACATGCACAAGTATGTGAGTTCAAACCCCAGCACCATGTACACAGCGAAGTCTCATAGCAATGAAAGCCATGTGAAAAACTAAATTAAAAAATTGATTCTCTCTGTCTCTCTCTCACTGTCCCCTCTTTCTTAAAAAAAATGTACATAGGAGTAAGAATGTTACTTAATTAAGTTACTAATGGGTCAGTTAGGACTAGGCTCAACTATGAGAATATGACTAAGTTGTTTAAATAAAACTGAAGTCTAGAGGTAAATCGTGTAATGCTGATATGGTAGTTTTGCTTTATAATTCTCAGGAACTTAAGCTCCTTACAGCTTGTTGCTCCAATAAAAGGTGTGTTCCACATCCTCATGGTCCAATAGGACAGCAAAAGCTCCAGCCATCACATCTGTGTTTCCCAAGCAGCAAGAAAAGCACAGGAAAAAAGGGAAGAAACAGAAACATATACCTACTTAGTGAAGTTGCTCCTAGGCTGAAAAATGACACTTCCACTTACCTCTCTTTGACTAGAACTTAGTCTCGTGGTCACACCATCCACAAAGAAGGCTAGGAAATATAGTTCTTATTCTAGCAGCCACAAGCCCAGATAAAAATCAGATGTTCTACCAAAGACATAAAAGTACACATTGGAGGGTGACCAGTAGCCCCTGCCACCCATAATAAGAAGGTTAACTAGGCAGCGCCTGCTCTTGCCAAGGGTCCCACCTGGCTGTGGGTGACCCACAAGAGGCCAGATTAGTCCTGAATGCAAGAGAGGGAAGGACTCACTTGGCAGGAAGGGTTATCCAGAGGAAAGTATGATGAGCAAAGTGCACCCCAGAGGCTGTGCAAGAGCCCAGAGGTGGCAGGGTTGGGTTCCAACCCTGCGGCTGTCTGGGTGGGAAGCTCTGAGGCCTTGGTTGCCAGACAGAGGGAAGAGATGGTGTCCAGGTCCCCTGGCCTTGCTTTATGTATGTGAAGACACAGAATCTAGACAGTTCTCTGGAGCAGGGCTCTAGAAGGACCCGTCCCCCTGCATCAGGGCCCTGGGAGACAGAAGCATCGAGTCCCCACCAGCACTGGTGCTGACCAGCCTGTGGGCACCTTCTCCCCCTGCTTCCTTGATGGAGAGGCGGGGGTAAGGGCAGAGCCAGGAACTGTGGAGTGGAGTGGAGGACGGGCCTAGAAAGGAAGCTGGTCCTCGAGGTTGGCCTCCTGGAGCCGGGGAGCTGCCAGTCCTCCTTTGTCGGCTTGATCGTCTTTCCTGAGCATGGAAGCTCTCTTCCCTCGGCCGGGGCCAACGGGTGGCAACTGCTTATGTGGCTCCAACCGTCCAGGGCTGGTGTGTTATTGCAGATGCCGTCGGGGCACTGTGCTTGTCCTGGCCCAGACAAGAGCAGGGAGAGGGCCATGATACGGAAGAGGCATGTGGTGCCCTAAGAGAGCTTCTGCCTTCCTGGAGCAGGAAGCAATCCCCCAGACCTTCCAGGTGACAGCGCAATGACAGCCAAAGGCATGTGCCACCTGGACAGAGGCAGATGAGTGACACATCTGCTTCCATCTCATCTCAGACATGATTGTGTCTGCTTGAGCTGGTCAGCTGGGCTGGCAGGGGTGGGGCGTGGGGGCTCCCAGAAGGCTTCGTAGAACCCCAGCCTGGGCAAGTGCTTGTGCGCGACGTGTGCTCACACGCAAGGTGTGCATTTTCAGACTGCCCTTTGGCGAAGTGTCAACCCCTGGGATTGCTCCTGCTTCCTAGTCAAGACCCCCCCGCACCCTCACCTCCTCTGCAGACCCTCCTGCTCAGCCCTGCGACTCCATGTTCATCTAAATCCAATTTGCATGGATAAAAATTGTACATATCTACCCTGCACAACCTGAGGTTTCAAAGACAAGTGCATTGCAGAATAATGAAGTCAAACTAATTAACATATCTAATTGATAGGGGCAGACCCATGTGAGCGGCGGGAACATGAGGTAAGGACACAGTGTTATAAACGGGGCTCGTTATGCTGCCCCTCGTATGCTTTCTTGTCTAAACAGCAGTTTACCTGCAGCCCTGCCTACCTTCAGTCAAAGGGCTCTTGCATTCCTCAGCAAAGGACCTTCCCTGCAGGAGAAATGCAGGCCCAGAAAGCGCATAAAAACCTGAGTTACCCCAAGGCAGGGGATGCTTCGGTGACCCTTAGACCAGATCCCAGAACTCAGGGAGAGGAGGATCATTTCCCCTTACTATAAAATCTGTAAGAATTGGTTCCAGGTAGAACCAGTCCCCACGGGTCAACGTGACCTGGAGATGCCATTATGCAACAAGGTCTTACAAGTCTGATGTCATCCTGCTGTCAGTCAAGTCAGGAGGTGGACCTGGGCAGAACTTTCCGGAACCCCCCACACACACACAATAAAACTGGAGGGCAGGAGAGGCACACTGTCCTTCCTCTCTCTGAGGCAACCCACTCTCTCGCTTGAGAGTGTCCCCTTTTCCCCTTTCCTAGCCCTTCAATAAACTCACGCCGGTTACCCTGGGTGACACATCTGGAATCTTTCTGGCCTGATGGCAAGCATGAGAGTTTAAAGAGGGGGACTCTGAGGTGGCCTCAGTTTCACTGCATTTAACACAACCATCTCACACAGATTGCACGTCTCTCGGCATGTGTTGTGTGTGTACGTGTGGAGGGAGAACGCAAAACTATCCTCTTAGCAATCTCAAGCATGCGGTGTTAGCCAAGTCACCATCACGTACCATGAATCTCTTGAACTTATTTCTTCTGTCAGCTGAGACTTTTATGCACTTTAACCAACATCTCTCCAATCAAGTTGAACTCCCAGAAACAGAGAGGTAGCCTACTGATTATGGTTCAAGGCATGAACGGGGGCATCTGCCTCTGCACTTCAAAAAGAGGCAAACTGAAGCCCGAGGCCTGGGGAGTGAAGAGGTGGGGACAGGTTTGCCAACAGCTTTTTAAAAGCCTCCTCTAAGTTTCAGACAGTGCTGGGCCAATCACATTTAGTATCTTGGTCCACCCTCATAACAGTTCTGCAGAAGATGCATGCACCACCCTTGCAACAGAAAGGGAAACTGAGGCACAGGGGCAGGAAGAGCATTTGCCCACAGTACCCCAGCAGTGGGGGTGCAGCAGGGTGCGTCCTGTTTCCCTGCCTTATGCGCACTCAGGGGAAAACACCGGGGCAGGGAGAGGGATTGAGAGGGGACATGCTCCTTGCTGTCCTTAGAGACAGCACACACAGAGCCCCCCTCAGCCCAGGATGATGCCACATCGGTCAGGGCCCAAGACCTTCTAGACCTACCCACCCAGCCCCAATCTCTCCCTCTCTTCTCCTTCCCTTGCAGATCTTCCTCAGGGCCTCCCTCCATCGCTCCTCTCCGCCTCCGCCTTGGGAAGTAGTTAACAAAGCAGGATTATTCTGCCCCTGCACTCACACCTCCCAAAACACTGGTTTGGGGCCACCCCTAAGCAGTTTTTAAGAAAGCAATCTAAGATGAATAGAATGTACTTCCCAGCTTCAGGTTTTAGCAAAGGAGTCATTTCTCCGGGAAATAATGATAATGAAAAATGGCCTCCAATTATTCAAAGGCTGTTTCCATGAATAATTCAGGAGCACCGGAGCTGGACACCTTACCTGCTTGTCACAGCAGGCACTCGGCCTCTCCCCCACCCTCGTTCCTGGGATGCTTCTTAATTCCCCAGAGGTGACTCTAACTCTGGAGCACTAAGACACCTCCAGAGCTCCATCACTTGGAAGTGCCAGTTAAGATAGCGCCAGCGTCTGCAGAACCCACGTGTGCGCTGGACACTGGGCGAGCAGGTTATGGGCACCCCACGTCCACCCGCTGCAATCTGTGGGCGAGCCCCTGGTATCAGCTATATCTTATAGATAAGGAAGCAGAGGCTCAGAGAGGGCAAGATCTGTGCCCAATTTTATGTATTAGCAGGAAGCGATAGAGCAAGACTCAAGCCCAGGGGATGCGAGAGCCTGGCCTCCCTCCTGCAGCACCCTCTGCTAATGTCCTCTGATGCAGGGGACTGGTCCTTTTCTGGGCTGCATTGCTGATGAGCCCTGTCTCCTCCCTGCTCTCAACTGCAAAGCAGCCTGTTTCCTTCGGTTCATGGCTTCAGGGTTTGCATAGAATCATCTCTCTTCCTCGGATGTTACTGGACTTTTTCAGTTTGGAAGGTTGGCAATACCTGTTTGGTGGATGGGACTCTAGGAAATCTTCTGGAATTTTCTGAACCCTCTGGCATCCAGAGAAGGCTTTGCTTAATCTCAAGTCCAGCTCGTTGGAGAAAACTCTGTAAAGTTTTCTGTGTGAGTTAAAGAGACCTCAGTACCCACAGCCCCTCCCTCGTCTTCCTGTCACCATAACAACCTACATCTGATGATCACTAACAGGAGAGACTGGAGGGGACAGCTCAGAAGTAGGACCCCAGTGTCCCGTCTGTACCTGGGTCGGCTCTGCTTCTTTACCTCCTCCTGTGAGATGGGTGCCTTGGCCTCTGCCCCATGTTCAGCAGGAAGACTAGACCCAGATCAGCCAAGCTAGACCCCTAGGCAGGAGGAGGACACAGGCCCCTCTGCCCTCGCCGGTGCCAATGGCAAGGGGTTCGATCAGCGCTGAGCAGGGACAGTCCTGGGACTTCAGCACCCACACCCCTCTTCTTCACTGTGATCCTGAGATATATTCTCATGCGCTGTCTCCAGGAATAAAAACTACATGTCCTGGCTTCCCAGGGCAGTCAGGCTCTGGCCACATAAAACAACGCAAGCAGGAGTACGGCAGGAAGTTTCCAGTAAGTCTTCTATTTTTAAAAGGGAGGGTCTCCTTTTCCTTTCCTTTCCATGTGCTGCCAGGTACTCAGCTGTGACGGTGGCAAAGGCCACTGGCAAACAGTAGGAGGAGAACCTCTGGCCTCTCTGGTCTCCTGCCCGCCTGGCACCTGCTGGCCCCTCCCTCTGATTAGACCCACCTGGAAGACAGAGGACGAGGGGACTGAGTGGTCCTTGGAGGTCAGCCCCTGGGGCCTCGGAGCAGGTGGAGATGGAACCGGTTGGATTTGGAGGGGCGGGGGAGAACTAGCACAGCGGCTCATTGATAAGCGTTTAACATCAGCCGAGGGCAGCGGCCAAGGCTCCGCTACAGCGCAGAAGCCTGCAGGATGCACCAACCTCCTCCAGGGACAAGGGCCTGAAGATGCTGCCCCACTGGGGCCCGCCAGGCTCAGACAGGGGACCTGCACTGCAGGCAGCTGTGACTCCTGAAGACTCCTGTCCCTTCCCCCTCGGGTGGGGATGTCATTTCTGCTGCCTCCCCCAGCGCCCCCCTATGCTGCCCCTTAACCCACCCACCTTTGTCCCAACAGAAGAGGATGAGTTGCGGCCAATTTGCATAGAAATCATTACCTATATTCACAAATACAGATTTCGTTGTTTTTCTATTTTGTTATTTAGGTAAAACACACATAACACAAAATTATTTTACCCATTGTGAAGTACGCAGCTTAGGGATGTAAGTACACATTGTTGTGCAAACATCTTTATTATCCATCTCTAGAATTCATCATCCCAAATTGAAACTGCAAGCATTAAACACAAACTCCCCCTTCCCTCCTGCCTGAGTTGCTAGCAACTACCATTCTACTTTCTGTCTCCAAGGATTCCCCCCGAGACCCCCGTAAGAGGAATCAAATGTGTGTCCATTCATGACTGGCTTATTTCACTGAGTATAGTGCCTTCCAGGTTTATCCAGGCTGTAGTCTGTTGGAATTTATTTCTTTTTTAAGGCTGTCTAATATTCCATTGTATGGATAGACCATCTTTTGTTTATTCATTAATTCTTTTCATGGACACTGAGGGGTGTCTCAAGCACTTCAAGCTGCTGTAATAAAGTACCATAGACTATGACGTATAAATGATAGTTATTTAGTTCTGGAGGCTGGAAGTCAATCAAGCATGGTCAGATTCTGCGGAGACCTTTTGTAGAGTGCAGATGTCTGTCTTCTCACTGTGTCCTCGCGTGGCAGAACAAGAGTGAGAGAGCTCTCAGGAGGGTCCCTTTTTTTAAGGACAACAAATGCAATTCCACCTTTGTGACCCACTTATCTCCCAAAGGCCTTTCAACATGTGAATTTTGGGGGGACACAAACATCCCGTCCACAAGGGGTGGCTTCTACCCTTTGCGTATCGTGAATAACGCTGCCATGAACATGGGTGTATACATATCTGGTGGAGTCTCGAGGGTGGCACCCAGGAGTGGGATTGCTGGGTCATAACCTGATTCTCTGCTGTTGTTTATTTGACGCTGGGGATGACGCAGGGCCTTGCACATGCTGAGCTGAGTGCGGGCTCTGCCCCTGAGCCGCACTCCAGCGCCCTCGTGAGGTCGGGTGGTGTTTTGAGGAAATGCAGTTTTGCGCAATGGTTGCACCACATTCCATTCCCCCGATTCCTTTTATCATCGTGTCCACGACATTCTATGTCCCTGTGTGTGTTTCCCTATGTTGCACAGTCAGGGCCACCAGTGTGATAGCACTTTCCCCTGAGGGAACATTTGGGGGAACCCACTGCGGTAAGATGTCACACACGTGGACTAAGGTGACTGTCACTCTTAGACCTCAAAGAGTCGAGATTATCAACCTAGAAATAATAATAGCTGAGAAGGTAAATGCAGTGACCTGCAGCCATGACATAGGAATGACAGGCCAGGTTCCGTGGGGCACTCACGGAGGCTCCTAGTGGAGACACCAGTGGAGCTGGCCCTTGAAAAGTGAGAAGGGAGCCCTGGGGGAGAGATTGCAAGAACAAAGATACACAGGATGGACATTTCTAGAGTGTTTAGGGAATGGCAGTGAGGAGGTTGGCACCCAAGATGCAGCAGCAGTGATCTGAGGAGCCAGGTGGATGAGGTGGGTGGGTGAGGCCGGGAACGAAGGCCTTCTTGGCCGCCATGTTAGGTTTTATTGAGGGGGCAATGGGGAGCCACTGAAAGTTTCAGAGCAGGGGTGTCATAATCAGAACTTAGTTTTAAGATGGTTTAAGCAACAGCAGTGCATATGATGGATGAGGAGGGAGGAAATCAGAGGCAGGGACCCAAGTTGAGAAGCCGTTGCAAGTTTGACATATGCCATGCTCTGAACCTTGATAGTGACCCTGAGTATAGAGGGGGTCTGTGTGTGGGACTTTGTCAGGGTTCCCTGCAGAGCATGGGATCATCCTCTCCAAGCTGTGGGAACCCAGGCAAAGCCCCTTCCCAGCCTCTCTCATCTCACATGGTGTGCAGAATCTGAGAACCAGGCTGCTGATGCTGGGCCCTGTGGTGGGGAAGATGGCCTCCTGCAGGGGTCATAGGGGCCTGGAGGGAGGACAGGCAGACACAGTGGGCCCCTGGTAAGAGTTGCTAAGGGGAGGCCGAGGCAGGGCCTCTGCCAGACTCCGGACCCTGGGAGCTGCACAGGCCTCTGTCTTCCTCCTGGAGTGTGAGCCAGGTGAGCAGTGGTCAGAAGGGCAATGGTGTCCCTGCAGAGGACACGCAGAACTGAGGATTCCTGCACCTTGGTGACTTGGGAGAGACACCTGCACTCAACGATTGGTGGGGGTGGAGGAATAGGAGAAACTGAGCAATAGTCCAGCTAGGAAGAATAAAGCACGGGCCATCAGAACACCAGGACTGTGGTGATGGGCACAGCAAAGCCACATGCTCTGTTCTAGCAAAGGAGATGCCCTCACACGGTCTTTCATCCCCTGCACTTGAAGCAAGACCTCACCTGAGGTGCCCGTCATCATGCGGGGCTTAGCATGCCCTGGACACCCGAGTCAAGGAGGCAGCTCCAGACCCGGGTCTCAAAGCTGTGGGCAGAGGGCTCAGAATTGAGGAGGAGGGTGTTGGTGTGGGGCCCTGAGACTCACATGCACAGTCCTGCAGGTCGCACGCTGTACAAGGGCACCTAGTAGACTGGGCACCACTTCCCATGTGTGCAAAGGCCCCACATGGAGCAGCAAGGGCCCTGACAAGACATGGGATTCGGAAACCCTCTTCCCCCCCTGATGTCCCAAGGTCAAATACCACTATTATTTGCTCATGTAGTCCCTTGTAGCTCCCACCTGTAGCACCTGCAACAGGTGCAGTTTTGTGTTGATTTGTAGGGTTAATTATCCTCATCTACTTTGCCCTGGAGCATAATCTCCATGAGAGCAGGGTGCGTTGGGGCTTTTGGAGTGATGCCTGGCACATGGCCCACAACAGATGCTCCAGAGAGCTTTCCATTCATTCATTCTTTCTTTCCTTTCCATTTATTTATTTATTTATTTATTTGAGAAAGAGGGATAGTGAGAGAATCAATCAATTTTATTTAGTTTTTCACGTGGCTGTCGTTGCTCTGACACTCCTCTGCGTATGTGGTGCTGGGTTTCAAACCCGTGTCCTCACACATGCCAGGCGAGTGCCATAACTGCAGCGCCACCGCTCCAACCTGAGCTTCTTAATTTTAAGTGAAAGTGACCAGCCCTGCTGAGGGCCACCGCCAGGCTCTGCAGGAGGAATTCATGCCCAATTCCTTTCCCCAGCATGGGGCTGCAGTTCCCTGGAGAACAGCAATAGATTAAAAGTGAAAGAGAAGGAACGGTGCCCTTTCCCTGGCCGTCGTCGTCTCTGGCACCTCCAGATTTTGAAGGGCGTGCACTGTGGGAAGCTGTCCAGCCACAGACAAGAGGGCAAACCCAATTAGGCTCCCTCACCTCTCATGTGCCATCCCTTATGCCCACAGTCGTGTGGGGCACTGGCCAGGAAGTCCCATGAGAGAATGAGGGGAAAGTCCAATTGTCTAAAAGGCTTTGAAGTCGGACTGTCTGAAAGCCACACTGCCTCGCGTGCACACAGAGACGTGGTCTTCAGCCGCAGTCACTCACAGCAGTCAGGGACAGGCAGCAGCCACGTGCTTTGGAACCATGCGGGGAAGTGATGCTTTTCAAAGGCCCCGGGTTTCTTTCTTTTCTGTCGTAAAAGTCATCAGCCTTCAAGCTGAGACAGCAACAGGCTTGGCTTATAGAGGAAGATCTTTGGGGAAATTCTTGTCTCCTCCTCCTCCCTTCAGTCTTCCGTTTGGATAACAGCCAGCCAGATCTTCAAGTCACTCCTTCTAACAGCGCCAACACGGCAAGAGCTCGGGTGTTTTCAGCCTATGTTTCAGGTGAACAACCGCAGCAACAGTGGCTGCGGAGCAGACCACCTCTGCTTCTCAATGGCATCAACACTGAGCTTTTACTTAGCTCCGCCCCCAGGACTTCTCATCCAGAGTTGGAGGCAAGTCAGGTGGCAGTAAAAGAACAGAGGGCAGGAGACTTCTAAGCCGCTACTGCATTATGCCTGCCGGTGCTCCACTGGCCAAAGCAAGTCCAATAGCCAAACCCAAAGTCAAGGGCAGGGAAATGCAATGCCCGCTTGTGAGAGGAGCTGCAACGCTAGGAAGCACAGGGTGTGGAGGGGTAACCACCCCATCCCCGCAGCATGTGAACTGTCCACTACTCACAAAGGGCCACCATACACACGTGCACACAGTGCACACACATGCACACACATACACACACACACATACAAGTGCACACAATGCACACACATGCACACATACATGCACACAAGCACACACACATATGCACACATATGCAAGTGCACACATATGCAAGTGCACACACGGGTACCGTATTGACTTAGACAAAGTCTCCATGTTCAACGGATTCTGAATCCAATAAATGGGCCCACACAGAGGTATGATTTGACTATGAAGCACAGATCTTGAGAATAAGGGAGGGACTGACACATTTTGTCCATGAGAGTCAAGGAGTAATTTGCAAGGCAAGAGCCTCTTAGGCAGAAGGGCAATTTTGAGAGGTTAAAAAGGAAATGACCACAAGTTCACCAGGCAAGAGCAAGAAATCTGAGGTCTGAGATGATGGCCAATGTTGGGTTCTTTTATCTCGTGAATGGATTTAATAATACTGAATAATGAGAATCCAAAGAACACTGGGTTCCCCACGTGATTGTGCTACTTAATCCAAGCCAGTATCAGGACCCCCAAACTCTGCTGAGCCCCTAGTAAGGTGAAGATGAACAAGAAACTATTCTCTGCTTTCAGCTGGGATGCTCATGAGAACATTCAGCAAAGATGTGAGACACCAGTTCGCATATGGAGTCCACAGCTTGAGACTGTCAGAAATCAGCAGGGCCAGTCAGTGACAGCAGAGCACTGATGTGGCAGCCCCGAGGACACCAGAAATGTGGTGAGATGTCTGGCTGCAGCCCACAGGCTGCCCCTTCCCTGGAGGAGGATCTGAATTCTCTCCGCAGGTGCCTACAGGGGCTGTGACTTGAAGCTTCCAGACTCCAAAGGGTTCAAATGGAACCCTTCTGGAAAGATGGCCTTCCCAGAAGCTGGAAATTTGCAGCCAGATGGCTCTGCAGACCCACCTGCTCCTGGTCACATTGGGAGACCAAGGCAGCATGGGAGACCCTTCTCTCACTGAGGAGCCAACCTGATGGGTTGGCACAGGAATTCTCAGTATAGGATCTAGGGATGCTGGTCAGAGATGGTGAACACCCAGAAAAGGCCTGAGTTTGGTTTTGGAGCAAGAATTCATAACTTCAGTTACACTTATGTTTTCAATGTGATTATGACCCCCTGGTACAGTTTGGATCTGGAATGCTCCACAAATGTCCATTCATTAGAGACTTGGTTCCCAACTTGTCCCTGTTGGGAAGTGGAAGAAACTTTAGGAGCTGGAAGCTAGCAGAAGTGCATTGGGTCACTGGGGACATAATTTTGAAAGGGATGGTAGGATGCTTCTTCTCTTGCTTCCCAGCCATGAGATGAGAGGTTTTTGTCCATCACAAACTCCAGCCACAATGTGATGCCTCCCCCAAAGCTACGGGGTCAAATGATCACAAACTGAAACCTCCAAAATGAACCTTTTCTCTTTATAAGTTGATTATCTTAGATATTTGTTGTAGTAGCAGCAAGCTGACCGATACACCCCACTCTAAGAAGTTAAAAACTTGGGTCTGCTCATTCCTTCACTCGTTTATTCAATTCATTCACCAAACACCATCAATGCCAACGATTTGGAGACTGAACATCCAGCAGTGGGAATTCAGAGGGCATACAGCACCATCTGAATCTCCAGAGACGGCACCATCTGAATCTCCAGGGTGAATCTATACATCATCTTGGACTTCCAAGGGGCAGGTTAGGTAGGCTGATTTTTAAATCCTTTCAAATTATGGGCCCACCCAGCCACCCTACATTACTCCCCATGATTCCCTAAATCCTTTCCCCTCTGCACAATGCGCTCCCACCTCCTTCCCTTCCTGCCTTCAACTCATATTTAAGCAGCACCCTTCAGGTGCTGTATCTTGCTGGAGCCACGCTGTGGACACAGCAATTCCCAATGCAGCTCATCTCTACAGAGAGAGGTTCCAAGTCTCCCCCTTCTCTCCCCAGTCCCTCTGGCTGCCACCCTGCCCTGCCCTAGTCACGCAAGGCTGTGTTTTCTCCTTGAAGAGGCTGTGATGAAGACTCCCCCATGCTCCCAGTAATGGAAGAACGGTAGAGAATCGCCATGGTTACAGGCCCTGTTCTCCCCCGCCCCCCCCAAGGAGCAGAGGGAGCCGGAGGAGCATCTCACGGCAGCTGCTAGTGCTTCTCAGCCCGAAATCATCATTTCAAAACACTGTTCACATCAGAGGAGAAATTGCTCTCAAATAACAAAGGGGAAGTGCGGGTTTGGAGATTGTCCCACAGCACCTTGGCTGGGTTGCTTCCCCGGCGCTCCCTCCCCCGCCCCATCATTATTCAAGGTTGCATTAAATCAGGCGAAGGGAGTGGACAACAAGATGCAAGTTCACACTGGCAGCTCTGGCAGGATGCCCAGGCCTCAGGGCTGGCCCCACATCCCACCTCTTCATCTCCAGCAGAAGGAGCAGCAGCAGTGGCCTCCAGGATTGGCATGTCCCTGCTGGCCCTGCTCCTGGATAGCCCAGAGGCTACAAAATCAACCGTACTCCAGCACCCTGGGGGCTGAGCGGCTCAGGTGGACCAATCTGATACCAAAACAGAACGAGGCCAGGCTAGGGCACTGTGACCAAGGTCCTAATCCAGTCCTGTTCCTTCTTAGCTGTGTGTCCTAGAGCATGTCTCTGCCTCTCTGATGTGTGGTTTTCATTCTTTAAAACAAGGACAGAGATCATCATCCCGAGAGCACAGCAGTCAGATGCTGAGTCTAAGGTCCAGGCTGCCGGGTTCACAGCCACACTCTACCGTTCTTCTGACCGGGGAACTCTGTGCAGGTAACCAACCTCCTACGCCTCAGTTTCCTCCGAGCACAGGCTTGCTGTGAAGCAGATGGGGCCGTGGCAGATGCTTGGTAAACGGGCTTCGTCATTCCAGTAGCTGCGTCATGTTCCGAGCGTCTCCAATCGTTCCGAAAGCACAGAAACTAAGGCTTTCCTCCGATAGGAAGTGTCATTTGGGCTGCCAGATGGTGGGAAAGGCTGGTGGCATTAGGAGAGAATGACTTTGTGCCCCACTTCCTTCTCCTTCCTCCCCCAGTCCCTCCCTCTGAATGGATGCGTGAATGTGGGGTGACTGTTGCCAGCTGAAGGCTCATCCCGAGAGGAGACCCCACTGCTGCCACAGGTGTGAGGCCTTGACGAGAGCTCCCTGGTGGCCGGCACCAGCAGGGAGCTTGGATTTCTCCACTCCAAGCCTGGAAGCAGAGATGTCTTTGGGTGTGTTGCTTGAAGAGGTAACTAGGAGTTAAGAAGGGGACCCCGGGGGAAGCCATGAGCTGCAGGCAAGAGAACCTGGTCATTTTCCTTAGTGACAATGGTGTACTCGTACAGGCTCCATGAACAGGGCAGAGAACTTACCTTACCTGTCGCCACCCCTCACCGGCTCTTCAGGACCCTGCTGCAACCTGTAGCCTCCTGTGAAGGCCACACGGACTCCATGTGGCTGAGCCTGACCTGGACCCTGGGCCTGGCCCTTCACCTCTCTGTCCAGTTTCCCAATAAGAAGCCGCTGGAGAAAAGGAGCTGAGGTCATTGCCCAAAGTTCTGCAGCCACAGACCCCAGACGGCCGACCTTCTGGTTTCTTTCTTATCCCTATTCTGTTCTGATGCCTCCTGGTTATTGGCAAGAATTTAGGAAGCTAAACAGCATTTCATGGACAGTGTGGAGAGCGGGCAGGAGAGCTGGGGAAGGCAGAGCCAGCGTAAAGGCCCCACCCCACACAGGGCCTCCCCCTGGAGCAGGGCCTTCCTCACCCAGGCCAGCACAGGGCCAGGCTCCAAAGGCATGTGGGGGTGACATGCAACAGCAGAGGCCTGGACGCCATCTGCCCTTGCGCCTCATGCCCTGAGCCGGGTGCTGCGTTAACATACTCTGCACACATTACAGTGCTTTATCCCACAACCACGAGAGATAAATACTGTCGCGATACCAGTATACAGATGGACAAGGAGCATTAAGTACCCGCTCCAAGTTCCCCGAACAGAAAGTGACAGAGTCAGGATTTAAACTCAGGACTGTCCAGATTCAGTATCCAAAGTCCCATCTCTGTTCTCACAGGATACTACTCAAGGCAGACCACGAATGGTCAAAAGAGCATTAGGCAGATCTATGGGACCCTGAACACTGACCAGCGCACCAGCTAAGCAGCACTCTGAAAGGTCCACAGTGAAGAATGAGGCAGGAGGAATGCCGGAAGCATCCAGAAGGAGATACCTGAGGGCTGCTGGGAGGACTTCTGAGGAAAGGTGAGTTAGCAGGACTAACTCCTTGGAGCAGAGGGAGAACCAACCAGAGCAAAGGCAAAGATCGCAATGGAGAGGCATCTGGAAGTGGCAATGTCCAAGGTCCCTGAAGGATGAATCAGAGCAAAGCCCCTGCTAAGGGTGGTGAGGGGTGGTGGGAGGTCTCCGAGTCAGGTGTGTGGAGGACTTCATGGTCAAGAGCAGTCCCCTACCTGTTCCACTGCAGGGCTCTGAGACACTGAAGGAGGCAACATGGAGCGGGAAACCCACTCCCCACCCATCCGAAGCCCCACTCAAAAGGAAAAGCCACTTCCCACATTAACATATCTAGATCAAACCTGCCGACCCAGGAAAATCTCTTCTTAGCTATTGACTCGTCTGCTCCTACTAAGACAACCACCTCCGTATTTTAAGTCACACACAGCAGGGTCAGGTCAGAGGAGGACAGAGAAAGCCTGGAAGGGGTCCCTGGCCTCAGGAAGGCATCACTCAACAAGGCCATAGAGAGCACTTTGGGCCCCAGATCATGAGAACCTTAAGCCCCCAGGTCTGTGATTAGGCCCGGAGAGGCTGGGTTCCTGATAGTTATTAGTAAAATAACCTCTGGAAGTTTCACTCTTCCTACCTCTGAAACCAGGGACATGGCAGACACCGTAGGAGAGCTGTCATGGAGTCCTCAGGGAATCGGGGGTGACCAGAAACAATTTTAACTTTAAAATCCCTTGCATAGACTCAGAAAAAAATTTATAAGTAACCCTGTCCCCCAACACACACACACACACACACACTTCCTTTGCTGGAAAGGGAAGTGTGTTAGAGACTGGTCAGATCAAAACCAACTCAGAAATGGAAACCTAGTTCCAATGGGTCAAACATTGATTTTGCAGCTGGTGCCTGCACCTGGGCTTGCCAGTGAGCCCAGAAGGAAGGGATGACGCACAGGAGGTGATGTCAAAGCCCTCCCAGCTACCCTCAGCCAGACAGGCACAGTGGAAAGAGCATCTGGGCCCAAGGCCAGTTCTGCCCCTGCAGCACAGTAGCAGGCCTGTCACTGAACCTCTGGGCCTCCTCATCTGCAAAATGGGGACCCTCACAGCACAGCAGACACCCGAGGTACCCGGTTTCCCTCTCTTCTGACTTCTCACTCCTCCCACCTGTGAGATCCTTTCAAAGCTTGCCTGTCCCTGGAAATGGGAGCTGATGACCCCTGTGCCCCCATGGCCTCCTGGTACCTTATGGACATTTAGTATGTCCTCAACTATTTTCGTGTCCTGTGCTGTTTTCAGAGTGTTTGCCCTGTACACTCAATGACGGGCACAGTTGCTTCAGGATGAGACTGTTATTATGCTTATTGTTGATCGTCTCTGGGACCAAGCACAGGGCTGGCATGGGACTGTGTGGGTGGCAGCAGAGGGGAGGACTCAAGCAAGTTGTTTAACTGATCACGGAGGTAGAAAGGACTTGAAGACCAGAAGACTCTGTCTGCTGTACTAGTAGTCAGGTAAGGACAGGCTCAGTGTGCAGAGGACGTGGCCTGCCCATTGCTTTAACAGACAAGGAAAGGAAGAAAGGAAGGAAGGCAGCATGGATGGACAGAAGGATGGGTGGGTGGATGGATGGATGAATGGATAGATGAATAGATGGATGGATGGATGGACAGAAGGATGGATGGATGGATGGAAGGATGGATGGATGGATGAATGGATGGACAGATGAATGAATGGATGGAGATGGACAGATGGATGGATGGATGGAGAGATGAATGAATGGATGGATGGAGATGGACAGATGGATGGATGGACAGAAGGATGGATGGATGAGAGATGAATGAATGGATGGAGATGGACAGATGGATGGATGGAGAGATGAATGAATGAATGGATGGAAGGATGAAAGATGAATAAATGAATGGATGGATGGATGGAGATGGACAGATGGATGGATGGATGGAGAGATGAATGGATGGAGAGATGAATGGATGGACAGATGGATGGATGGATGGAAAGATGAATGGATGGAGAGATAAATGAATGGATGAATGGATGGATGGATGGATGGACAGATGAATGAATGAATATACGGATGGATTGATAGATGAGAGATGAATGAATGAATGGATGGAGATGGACAGATGGATGGATGGATGGATGGATGGATGGATGGAGATGGACAGATGGATGGATGGATGGATGGATGGAGAGATGAATGAATGAATGGATGGAGAGATGAATAAATGGATGGATGGATGAGATGGACAGATGGATAGATAGATGGATGGATGGAGAGATGGATGGATGGATGGATGGTTCATGCATGGATAGATGGGTATATGCATGATTGCATGGAGGTATGGATAGAGTGGCCTTATCCAGAAAAGACTTCTCTGGCACCTTAATCCTTTCTAAGTTTACCCTGAATCTATACCTTCTTTCCTCCTCATTGACTGAGTTATTCCAGCCAGTCTGCACCCAAAGGCCCCAGGGGCACACTGATTAGTTTTCTCACTTGCTTTGACATGGAAGTAAATAATATAAAAACCAGAATCAGGTCTCAAACATTTCTGCAAGTGCTGTCAGCTTCTTAATTAATGCAACTGCCTGGCAGGTACTCAGCAGCCTGTCCCCCTGAGCACCCACTGGGCCCCCAATAATGCCTGTCAGGCCTGGTGAAGCCTGCATCAAGCCCCAAGCCCCTGCATCCTCCCCTGCCCACCCTAAAGACAAAAACATTTCAGACAAGTTCAGTGAGAGGCAGCTCAATGCCATCACATTCCTGGGGATATGATAACAATGTCATATAAGAGAAACACTCTCTGTCTATGGGATGGTCCCATCAGAGCTTGGTTTCACAGCCTCAAATCTGTCCTAGCCCCAGCCCCTCCTCCAGGAAGCCAACCAGATTTCTCATCCCTCTTTAATCAGTTCCCTCCTCTGACCTCTACAGCCTCAGCCTGTTAGAAAAGACACATATTACTAGTGTGTTCCTCAAAGGACAAGGAGTTACGGATCAGAGTTGAGAACCTTCACTGGGTCACATATTATTCTTGGGCAGTTACCAGGGCCTTGTTAATGCCCAAGTCCATGCTCCACTTCCCCATTCATTAAATGAAGCAGGATGGGGCCTTAAGCTTGTGTGATCTGTGTTGCAAAACAAGGGTCAGGCCTAATTAGGTGAGGCCCTGAAGGCTAACCTTGGAAAGCTTCCTCTTTCCAGCTCCTACACACAGTGCAGGCCCTTGTCCACTTCCTGCTTTAAAATGTGAGGGAAGAGACAAAACTCCTGGGCCGAAGAGTTCTGAATGATTGACGAAGCAGGACCTCCCAATCTGTAAAGATGGGGCAAGCCTTCCATTTAAAGAGTACAGTGTGGAAAGAGGGAAAAGTGCAACTCTATAATGAAATCTAACAAACTACTTAAGTTGGGGGATCAAGGTCAAGACCAACAGTGATGAAAATAGTACTTTAACTGTCATGTTCTTCCCAGGGCTCCATAACCGCAGTCAAATCAGGAGAACATCTAACTCCCATAAAGGGATGTCCTGGAGAATGCCTGGCCTGGGCTCCTCAAAACTGTAAAGGGTCAAATCGGGCACAGTGGCACACGCCTGTAATCCCAGTGGTTCCGGAGGCCGAGGCAGGAGGATCGCAAGTTCAAAGCCAGCCTCAGCAACTTAGCGAGGCCCTGACTTAAATGAATAAATAATTAAATAAATAGATAAATAAGGGCTGGGGATGTGACTCAGTGGTTAAGTGCTTCGGGCTCAATCTCTGGTACAAAAAATAAATAAACAAAAAAATCATCAAGGTCAAGAAGACCCTAAGGAGACATGACTATTAAAGGTAACATAATAGCCCAGACAAGATTCTGGAAGAGAAAGGGAATACCAGATTTAAAAATTCAAGAAAATCTGAATAGACTTTAGTTAATAATTATATATAAATATTGAATAGAACAAAAGTACTATGCTAAAAGAAGATGTTATTCTAGAGGCACCAGATGCACCCAAGAGGCAAGCAGAGGCTGCGGCCACCTGGACAGGGAGTCTGGTGTCTTGGTTCTGTTCCTCAGTGGGGAAGTGACTATCAGCTCAGCTACAGAAAGTTCTGAGCAGCGTCTGCAGGGGCTGGTGTATATTGCACAAAACTCTCTGTACTATCTTTTTTTTTCTGAAAATCTACAACTGTTCTAAAACTTTTTTAAGTTAATGGAATGATTTTTATTTGATGTTTTTTGTTAGAGAGAGAGAGAATCAGTTTTTTTTTTCATGTTGTCTTTGTTTCTCGTTGTGTATGTGGCGCTGGGGTTTGAACCTGGGTCCTTATGCATGCCAGGCAACACTCCAACCGCTGAGCTGCCGCTCCAGCATATTAGCACAACTTCACAGTCAGCTCACCTGCATAAATGACAGTCAGGCACAGGTATTGAGCCCTCGTGATACACCAGGTGTTGTGCGTTGCCTCATTTAATCCTCACAGGAGCTCTAAGTGGAAGGTGCTTCCTGTCATCATAACGCCCATGTTATAGATGAGGACACTGGAGCTCAGTAAGCCAGCGGGACTTGCTCAGTGTTCTGGAACAACCTGTCCCCAGGGTATGAGAAATGCACTGTGAGACTGAAGACGGAGGCAGAGACACCCAGGTCTGCAGAGTGCAGTTGACTGAGGACTTAATGACAGAAGTGTCATCTTGGACAACAGCAAGATCAGTGGAGTCTTGGGTCAGAAGGAGGGGGCTTTGGAAGTGGCCAAGACAAAACGGACTCTGTCCAAGCAGGAATGAACCTAGCTTGTCTTAAGCTAACATCAAGGACATCAGGCACGTTTCTGGCGCTGTTGACACTGGGGTCTTGTACTGGTACTACTCACCAACCTATGTTGCTTATTCCAACCTATTTCTCCACACGGTCTGGGCATGCCAAGTTCAAATGATTATAAAATCCCATTGAGTAGGTCAAAATAAACAAAGATGTTTGTAAGTCTCTCCCCAGCCTGCCAGAGGGGTTGCCCAGAGCTTCCAGCACAGAGCCCGCCCTCCTATTGGAAGGCCTAAGATCTTCCAGTGCTGCTGTGGTCTCCATCCGGGGCCTGCCTGTGCCACCCACTTCAGCCCCACCTCAGTTTCCACCCTGTGCAATGAGAAGTTAGGACTAACAGATCTCTAAGGTTCTCTCCAACTCAATATTCCACAGCTCTTCAGACACAAAAGGAATCCCCGAGACGACATCCTGCCTATGCCAGAGTCCTGGGGTGGGTACAGATGGGATCCCTGACCAGACACCAGACACATGGCCCTACCTCATCCTGTCACTCCAGATAATCCCAGACTAACCCTCAAAGGTGCAGTTCCATGATCCATACTCCCAGGCCCAGACCTCAGCAGTGGCCTGTCTGTCATCCCTTCCTCTGCCTCTAATTTCAGTTTCCACATAATACTCTGGAACAGGGACACACTCAGGCCCTAGTAAGGAATTTCCTTGAGAAATCAGAAGAGAAGAAGTGGCTTGAAGAATTCACTCCTGCATCCCTGCTTCCTGTTTTCACTGCTTCCTGCCAGGGCACTCATTCACTTGTCAGGCTATAATTGCATATGTACGTACATTTGCATCCTGAGGGCAGGCAGGGGCCACCCCTAGCAGCACCCAGGCTTTTCTCAACAGCCCCTGCAGACACTGCTTAGAACCTCCTGTAGCTGAGTTGATGGTCGCTTCCCCACCAAGGAACAAAACCAAGACACCAGGCTCCCTGTCCAGATGGGCCACAGCCTCTGTTCGCCTCTTGGGTATACCTGGTGCATCTAGAAGAAGCCCCAGGAAGAGATAGGCTCTCCTTGTCCTCCACCAGGAAGTCCTGGAACCAAAACACCTGTGAAAGAGTGTGAGGTCGATATTGTGAGAGCACCAGGCTAGAGTTTAGGAGACCTGGCATCTAGTCCCAGCTTCAGCATTAATAAACTACAAGTCTTTGGGCTGGTGATCGTTCTTCCCTGGGACTCTACTTCCTTATATATTTAATTATTTTAAACCTTATATATTTAATTATTATGACCAATTTGACTAATACCGTACCCTGGAGGGATAAGAATTTAGTCAGAAAACAGACAATATCCCTGTCTACTTAGGGAGCATTTCCTCTGTGCCAGGTCCTTCTCCATCTATCTAAAACTAAGCATGTAATATGGATGCAAACCAGGTCGACCTGGGACAGATGCGTTCAAATGTCTTAAACTTCAACCATGGGTCTACGACATGGTAGCTGATCCTTTCTGAGCTCCTCACGCTGCTGAGCAAAAGGCAGAAAAGAGACTGGGGTGATGGAGCTGGAGGAAGCAAAGGAAACTGGGCTGCAAGGGAGAGAACGTGGGCAGTTCTGGGGGAGCCTGGATACCTCTGGCATTCTTTAGTCTAACACTCCTGGTCCGTGGAAAAGGCAGCAAGCTAACCAGCTCATAATCCACGCGAAAAAAGCTCAGGACAGGTGCCAGGTGAACAACCCTACCCCTCAGGAGCCACCCTGTCCGCCTTTTCTGAACTTCTTTCTAATTCTGAAAGGAACAACACAGCCACAGTCATTCTACATAGAAGCTCTTTGTTGTTGTTGTTGTTGTTTTAAATCACAGGAACATTCGTATGTAAAGATGGAATCACAGGACCTCCCAATGGGCAGTTGCTTCAAAGTGGCTCAGTTCTGAGATCCCTGCCTTGGTCAAATTCATAGACTGGAAGTAGAAGGTGCTGCTGGGGCTGGGGGAGGGATTCGGTATTTAATGCGTGGAGCTTCTTTTCTGCGAGATGAAGGGTTCTGAAGACAGTGTGCACAACAATGTGAATGCACTTAATCTCCCTGAACTATGCAGTTAAAAATGGTTAGAATGATAAATGCACATTTTACCACAATTAAAAATAATAATTCAGTCCAACCCATACCACTACCAATGTCGGGCTCCATTCTGCAGCATCCTTTCTAAGAGCATTCCATCCCATGTCACTGACACCCTGGAGAGGGCAGAGCACTGGCCTGGGCACACTGCGGGCAGGGGAGCTCAGGGAGAGGGACCAGGACAGGAAGCAGGGGAACAGACCTCAGTGACTCTGTTGGGGAAACAGGAGAAGCTCATGCTTGAAACACGCGCACACGAGCACCCACACGCACACACACATACACACACACATACACAATCCTCACCCCGTCTCTGCTTGCTCTTTCCCAGGAGAATTGCTGGGAGGCAGCCTCTCCCTTTCCCAGCTCCTGTGTCAGCGGGCTTCTTGCTGGATTGGACCAGTGGTGGCATCAGTGGGAAAAGGAGCAGGAAGAAGCCAGGGTACCCCCTCTTTCCCTGTTCCAGGGAGTGTCAGATGCTTCTCCTGCTAGGCTTCAATTCCCATCACAAATGCCCCTCTTCCCTTTGAACCTCCAGCATTCCTGTTGTTGCTAATCCTGACTTGCCTCAACCTCTTCCCTGGAAGCTTCTCCAGCACACTGCATACGTGCCCAGAGTCCTGAACGTTCCCAGTGATGCCAGTCTCTCCTGCGAGGCCTTCCTTCTGATACCAGCCCTGCTGCTTATGCCAGAGTCACAGCCTGGAAGCAAATCACCTTTGCTCCCATAATTACACTGCACTTGGTCTCCAGGTGTGTGACCTTCGACCCCAAGCTTCTAAGCGAGGAGCTCCCACATCTTACAGGCCCAAGTGATCCAGCCCTGGCACCCCTACCATGACTCAGGAGCTTCCCCACTCTGGGTCCTACTCCTCCCTCCAGATGTGTTTGCCACTCATGGCCAGATGTGCTCAGAGTCCACCCTTGGCTGGGAGCACCCGCCAAAGGCCTGAGAGTGGTGAGGTTGGAAGAGGGTGTTGAAGCAGCATTGACCACCACTCCCCTGGGCTCCTCCCAGGGGAGACATCCAGCCCTTTCCAGGTGTGGGGGCTCTGAGTGTGGCATTTGGAGACCACTCCCTTCTACCCATATTGACCACATCAGTGGTCATTAGCTACATGAGGCTTTTTAAAATTTGCATTTCAATGGGTTAAAAGTTCAAAAGTGCTTCAGTTGCTCCAGCCGTTTCAAAAGCTCAACTTGTGGCTTATGGCTGCCACACGCAGCAGATACAGAACGTTCCACTCAGCATGGAAAGTCCTCCCAAGCAGCTCTGTTTGTAGACAAAGCTGACTGTCAACACACAAAGAAATGGAACCAGCATAATACAAATTAGCCAATTACATTTTAACAACCAAACGTTCCCCCTGCTATGTGTGTGACCAGAGGGTGACTGGGGTTTTATGCAGCAATGGCTTTGAGTTGGACTGCTTTGAGGCAGAGTGGAGAAGGCGGGAGATGATTTTCTAATGTTTCTCCCAAAGATGCATGGATAGAAAGTTGATGGGATTTATGTAAGTGCACAAGCCCACCAGAGCGAGGAGCTTTTTAAAACCTAAAAAAAAGCATTCATTTAAATGGAAAAAAGAAAAAATAACATGTTTACTCTTTACTTGGTTCTCTCAAAAGAAATAAAAAAGCATCAGTTCTTAAAAAACATCTTTGCCACAAAAGCTTAGCAGACCAGGATTGGGAAGTCAATGCTCACAGTGGTGAATGAGATGTTTAATCTGTCTGCTCTGACAAGAAATTAAAGACGTTTGAGCAGGGCATTCAACTTAGAGAAATGGAGATGGCTCCCTTGGATACCTTTTCCCACTGCAGGCTCATCTTAGAAAGCAAGAGCTCTCTTCCTAGTTCATTCAAAATCTCACTAAGCAGGGCATGGGATTGAGGGGGTGGGCGGGGCAGAGGGCCTGAAGGATAAAGGAGGAGTCATTTGCTGACTCTTAAAAAGTTGGCACTTTCATTTCAGACCAGAAGGATGGAAAGGATATGGTGCTGACCTGGAGAAAGAAGGTCTTTTTCTAAGAACTGGTTCTCACTAGCAGTTCCCTGGGTTCCACCTATGATTCAGTAGGTCTGGGATCCAAGAAATTGCATTTGAATAAATTCTCAGGGGAAGCAGGTACTGGAGGTGGAAGTCACTTTCAGAAAGACTTCCCAAGAGGTGGCCCAAGTCACTATTTTCCCTCCATCCAGGGCCATTTCTGAAAAAGCAGGAGGGAGTGTTTTCTATCCAGGGAAAGAGATATGTTTGATTTGTTAAAATGTCCGCATTAAAATTTCTTTATCTTGATTACCAAGGTGATCAAAAGTGATCCCTGTTTTCTTCCCTCTGAAATTCGGAGATGTGCAGTGACTTGTCCAAGAACAATAAAGTACAGAGTCATGATTCAAACCCAGCATCTCTGACTTCCAACATTCAGGATTCTTTGCACTAAACCAATTCCCTAGACGAGCACCACTGGAGCTGCCTATGCCTATGAAGTGCCACTCTTCCCTCTTTTCATGATGTCATGGTGGCCACTCCTTTGCAAACTGTCCTTTGCAGAGGTACTTCCCCACTGCAATAATTGCCTGACACCCTAAATTGTAATGAAAAACCACACCTAGATGATTAAGATGTTAACGACTAAATAATATTTCTTTAGATTTGTAGACCCCAGAAGATCTGGTGATCTTCAGATTATATTAGACTGTGTAAGATGATGTCTAATTTGCAGAAAAGTAATGTGTTTATCTAAAAAAATATGGGAACTAGTCCCACGAGGTCAAACTTGATTGTGATGTTCTGGGGAAAAAAAAAAGGACACACGCCATGAATGATAAGACCCTGCTCATCATGTAGCCTTCCTGCCCATTGTCCCACTGTATCTCCTTTGCCTCCCTATAAAAGCCTTTTGGTGTACCTGAGTTCCCCAAGATGCTCATTTTGGATGGATGATAATTCCCCCTCCATTGTCTCAGGTTGCACCCCTGAATAAACCTGATTTCCTCCCTACCAACTCTCATCTCCCAATTACTGGCTTTCAAGTGACAAGTAGATGGATTTGGGGTCTGTAACAATGGTACTCCTTTGGGCAGGTTGGCAGAGACTGGCCAGTGCCATCAAAGCTACCCCTTTGGGTACATGGAACTGCTATGTCCCCTGCTAGCACCTTTGGTCCACACCAGAGAGTACTCATTCATCTCTTACAGGCGTCCAGCTGGGAATGGATAATTCACTCAGTGAGTCTCAACAACTCCAAGAACCAATGCCAGGAAATTACCAACATGAACTTGACCTTTACCATGTGCTAGGCACTTTACCTACGCCATCTCATTCAGACCTTCCATCAAGCCTGGGGTAGTAGGCTCTGCCAGCCTTCCCATTTCACAAATAAGGACAGTGAAGTACAAAGGAGCATCTTTGTTTAAAATCACAAAGCAGCAAGTGGAAGGTGGAGAATTCCAACCTCGATGAGCAGCCTCCAGCCCCTGTACCCACCACCTCTGCACAATGCCAGAGAAAAGAAGTTTCATACATCTGTATTAATCACATACTCCGTGCAAAGATGCTTCCGAGTTCTTCTTTCAGCCAAATACATTACACACCTACTATGTGCAGGAAGCAAGTAAAATTCAGAGCCTTAGGCCTCAGCTCCAGACCTCCAGGATTTTGAACACTTAACCTCTTTTAGGCACACAGAGAGGCTGGTCCATCATGGATAATGCCCAGATCATTTTTCTTTCAAAAAAGAAGAGAAAAGCAATAACTCATTTTTAGCAAGAGAGAAGATGCCAGAAGGTAATTGCTTTGCAAATGACTGGTAAGTTATAAACAGATCGATGATTTTTTCCAAAGTCGGAATCAACTATAATTAGCAATATGCAAATCCCATCCTGAGCCTCTTGTGGCCCACAATGAAGTGGGAGGCACCCTCAGCTGCCAGTTATAGTCACTCAGAGGAGGCTGGGTGTGAACTGAAGGAAGCAGAGAGGAGCAGAGTACACCTGTGTCCTGTGTGAAGGTAGGGGATCAGACCCAAGGACACTCCTCAGAACTCCCCTAGCCAAGCCTACCCTGTCCCCAGCTCAGGATTGAAGGAGGATTTCAGAGGCCTGGGTTGGAGATTACTGCCCTTCCACCCTTCCTAGAGGTGGAAGAAGGGCAGAAAAACCATTGGGATTTAATTCCCAAGTGAAACCAAGCCTGTCGTCTGAACAAGGAAGCTGGTGCAGATCAGAGGAACAAGCCCCGTACAAAGAGTTCAGAAGAAACCTGGGCACTGCTTCTAGCTCCGTACTGTTATCACCAGTCCCTCAGCCTTGTAGGCACTAGGTGTTCTTCAGGTTCCCTCATTTCATTTGTGCATTTACTGTAAGCACTTATTCTGCCTTGTAATGCCAGGCATTGTGCCAACAGTAGGGACAGAAACCCAAATAAAACCTGTTCCCACCAGCAGGAGTTCCTAGTTTGCAAAGAGCAAAGGCTGTGCTAAACGCTCCAATACACATGAGAACAGGTTTATCCTAAGGGAATCAGGGAGGCTTCTTGAAGGAGGTGGCATGAAACGGGCCACGAGGAAGGATTCCATACTTCATTTCCAAGCAGTTCACCTCTAACTCCGTCGGGGCCAACGGGAGGTTCAAGGCAGGCTTCTGGAGCCTTCATGAGCACAGGGATCACCAGGGAGCACATCTAGAATGCCCATTCCCAGTTGTCCCCGGATTCTGACTCACTAGAGACAGCCTGGGAGCCTGCATTTCAACAAGTCCACTGGTGATTCTCCACCACTTGGTCTATTCCGGTTCAAACTTTCTTGATTCTGTCTGTACTATTACCACCAAATAAATAATAAATAACCCCCAGGGCTGTTTCCAGACTCTTGACAGGTTTCAGATCTGAGAAGAATTCCAGAACCTTCCACATAGGTGTGACCTTTCAAGAAGCAAAGCAACACCTGCCTGCCACACAGTGGCCCCATAGGGAGGATACTGTGTGCCACCCATCACGTGAAGGACCAAAGGCTCCAGGAAGTTTCCCCAGGCTCTTCCTCCCATCTGCTTCTCCTGTGACTAATGACTGGCTCCCTGATCCTGAGGTCTCTGACCCTCCTCCCTCCAAATTCCTTCTTCTGTTTTTCTCAATCCTGTGCAATAAAGGCTCTTCATGAAGCTTCTGCCTAGGGAGCAGAAGGCAAGGGGGACATTGTAAAAGAGAAGCTGCATTATCCTCATGGCAATGCTCAGCCCCCAGACCTTCACTTGGTGGGCTCCAGACTGTCATTCAAGTCTCAACGTACTTGTCACCTCTCAGCCTTCCCCGTCAGCCCACTCCATTAGTCTAACTACTCTCCGATAGTCCTTTAATCGGTGATGCCAAATACACCATGCTTCCCAGGATTCGTTCCTTGCACAGTCCTGTTCTCTTGAATCTATGCTGGTTCTGTGAGTGTTTTAATCATAGACTATATCAGAGGTGACAGTGGGCTTTGAGAAGGGCTGGTGGCTTCCATTCTGAGCTTGGCAGCTCAGAGCCTCCAGGTAGGAAGTCCAGCTTCCCTACCACAGCAACTATGTGGACAAGACAGCCTGCACTAGAGAGAAAGTGTGGGTATGGGGGAGGTCCAGCTGATCTCAGTTGCTCCCAGATATCAGCTGACCTGCAGGCTAAATGCAGCCACCCAGATGACCATCAGCCAGACCAGCAAGGAACCACTGTAGTAAGTCCAGCCTTGGTTGTGAACAATGAATAATAGTTCTCGTTTGAAGCCGCTGAGTCCTGGGGTGGTTTATTATAGACACCTGATACCACACCACTCTGTTTCATTTTCTTCACATCATCTAGCAAATAACCAAAACCACTTGTCTTCTACCTCTACAAGATACACTGCATGAGGACAGGGGCTGTTTGCTCATTGCTGTGTCCCTGAATCTGATACTTGCCCAGATCAGAGCAGAAGCTTCCTAAAGTTGATTGCATGAATTCACCATCAGCTCATCCAAGCCTCAGGCAACACCAAGAGAAAATGTAAGGAAATCATCAGAAGCCCAGCAACCTCTTGGCATGAGCTGAACTCAGAGAGACATGTTGATTTTTTCATTAACAAACTTCATAGTAGTCAAAGCAAACTTTAAAGGATTAAAAAAAAAACAGCTAGCAAGACATTTTATGCTTGTTTAGAGGTGCCATAAACAGCTGGCTTACAAGCAGCCAACCCTGCAGTTCCCTGGGGTCACAGGAGGCAGCAGCTGAGACCAAATGGCATTGGCACCAATTCTTGCTTGGTCTTAGAGTCAACATCTGGCCTTCTGTGCTCCAGTTCACCCTGGCCACTCATGCAGCACACTCACCCGATTAAGGACATTTTCTAAGACCTGCTGCCACTTCCTGCAGAGGACAGCCAGCTGCTGGTGCTGAAGGAAGCCAGAGTCCCCTCTGGGAGTGGGCAAGGTGCCTGTATTTGAGACAGGCAAGGTGCAAGACGATGATCCTCAGCTGCTTTTTTGGACTTCGGTTATGCTGCCTTAGCTGTGCTCTGGGCCACTCACACTTGCTTGTTCTTCTGGTCCTTTCTTCTCTGTCTGTGTTTGCAAAGGTTTGAAGGAGTCTATCTCCATAGGTGGCAACTGGCCACTAGACAGGAAAGTGAGGGAAAATGCTACCTCTAGCCACTCCCAAAGACCCCAAAACTGTTATGATGGGACTTGAGAAAAGATCTAGCCAATCTCCTTATCTCTGACCCTTTTGGGTGTTTCTATCTTCTTTTTAATGAACACTCAGGATTTTCATGAGAGTTAAATTACACAATGTTTTGAAAGCAGTGGTTCTCAAAAGTTAGCCTGCATCAGGATCATCTGGAGGACTTTTTAAAACACAGATTGCTGGTTCTACCTCCAGCATTTCCCTAGGTCAAAAAGGCGTGTTTAGGAGACTCAAGAATTTGCATTTTTAACACATACTCAGTCAGCAGTGGTGGTGCTAGCCCAGGGACCACACTTTGAAAAGCACTGATGTAACACAGTAGAAATACAAATGCGAACATCTAGAGTCATGCACATGCACACAGAAAGCCCAGATTTTCTGGAATTGTTCCAATTCTTAGTCAAGGTGTGTATATATATATATTCACTTTAAACAGCCTCTACTATGGTCCTCAAGCAGCTGTCAAAGGAAAACAGCCTTGCAGCAGAGAAATTGTAAAGGATGCAGACAGGAGGAGAGAACTGTTTCATGAGCTTAGAAAACTCTTGTTCCTCACATGTTCAGAGAGGGGCCCAGGAGTGAAGGGAGAAGGGAAGGGACCATGCAACTTCTGAATCCACTGGCCAGGGAGGACTGAAAGGTAGAAGAGAGCTTGTAGGGCTGGGGGCCACATTGGGGTGCCAGGATAGAGTAAACATGCCTCACTAAGACACACCTGCATCAGAACCACAGAAACACAGGCTCCCACACTCACTCCAGACCTGTGGAACCAGAATCTATAAAAGAAGATCTAAGAATTTTTACTTAAGCACCATCCCCAGTAAGAAGTATATATTCTTTTCCTAGGGTGTCTCAAAGCCCCATCGAGAACACAAGGAGCAAGGGGAAAGGGGAAACGGGCAGAGTTTCAGCTTGGAAAGATAAAGAAGCTCTTGAGAGGGGCTACGGATGTAGCTTAGTTAGAGCTCTTGCCTAGCACGTGTGAGGCCCTGGGTTCCAACCACAGCACTGCAAAAAAGGAAAAATTCCAGAAATGGAGGTAGCAATGGTTGCTCAACCACATGAAAGTACTTATTTCCGCTGAACTGCACACTTAAAAATGGTCAACATGATGCATTTTATGTTATGTATATTTTATCACAATAAAAAATAAAGTCCCACCGAGAAGATAAAAGTGGAATGTGCAACTGACCTATTGATTATAAATTATCTTGAAAAAGTTGTCATCGTGTGTTGCATCAGGTAAAGTACAGAAAGGCAAAAGCTATGGGGAATAATGTTTTGCACAGCCTGTCCCGTGAATGGGTGCTCTTATTCCAATAACAAACCCTTCTGAAGGAGGCACAAGTATCCAACCCCTTTGCTCCTATTCTGGGCCCCCTAGGCAATATTGGGCTTGCAGAGGGGGCCTTCTCAAGCACCCCTTCTGACACCCTCAGGAGGCAGTGACCTCCTGCAGGTGCCTGTGGCTGGAGAGGCCTTCAGTGGTAAACTTCCAATCAGGCTGTGTGCCTTATTCCCTTGAGAGCAGAGTCCTATTTGGTCACAATAAATCCATTCCCCAAAACTTTAATGCCTGGCCAACTGAAAAAATTGAAGTTCCAAAGCTACAAAACTGAGGATGCAAATGGCCACCAAGGGGGCACTAAGTCTGGGAAGCCCGTCCTGGGAAGGGGACTGCCAATTCTGTGCACCCCCTCCCCACCCCCACACACCTGTTCACAATGGATGTGTAAGCCAGCTCTGAGAAAGGCTCTCATTTTCCCCAGCACTGGAAGCAGCACTGTCTGCTTGTTTCCCAAGCTCATCACCAGCTTCTGTGAAGACCCACTTTAATCTCACCTCCCTAGCAAAATCTTGGCTGAATTCTCCAAACTCCACTGATCTCCCTCTCTCTTTTTTAATGCCTGCAGAATCAGAATCAAGAACTGGGCATTTAATTATGCATGGCCTTACACCTTTTCCTGGCATAGATAGTTTGCTGGGGTGGAAAAGGAGCAGGTTTTGTAGCCAGAGAAATTTCAGTTTGAAACCAGCTCTGGCTGTGACCATTTGTTGCAGGTGAACCTGTATTCCTGCTTAGGAAATTTAGAAACTTGGTCAAGATCACAGATGAGAAAATGACCATACAAGTCCCTGGACCTGGACTGTACTCTGTGCACAAGTTCCTGAGTGTGCTGAACTCTTTCCCCAGACTGCTCTCAAGCCTGGTTGGGTACTAGTGTCTGGCAAATAGCTTTCAATACCCAGAGATCCTGGATGGGGGCTCAAGCATCTATTTTTTGAAAGCTCCCCCATCACTTCCCGAAAGTCAACGGCACAACTCCAAGCTCAACAAATATTCAAAAAGGACTTAATAAATTGATCTAGATCCAGAGTTGTGATCAATATGATTGGCAAGAAGGGACCATGACTTGAAGGTGTCATTAGTATTAGGTTCCATTTTTCATATGAAGAAAACCCTCCAGAATGCTAGGTAAATCCAGATGGCCATTAATTGAGCTGCCAAACTCTCGGTGCTTAAGCCAAGCATCTCAAGAAGGTTTTTGTTAAAGATTCACTTTCAACAGCAGTGTCCTCACGTACTGACACCCCTTATTAGAGAAATAACCATCTTCTTCACTTCGTACGTTGCTGCAGTGGTGCAAAATAAAGAGGTCATGAAAGAACTTCAGAAGGAAGAGCTAAGAAGCCCAGTGGTGTATAAATAGAGAGCTGGGTGGTTACTAAACTTGACCCCAGAGTCACGTAATTAGAGAACTGGGGGAAACCTCATTAACTACAAAAATCATTACTGGAGAAAGAGAAGGGAGGACTGACAGTAGAATTATCTCCAGCCATGGAAGGCTGCTCTGAAGAAGGCAGTCAGCAGCTGGGACCAGCTCCTTCAGCCAGTTCAGGGGTAGGGAGGACCAGGAGTGGACATTGCCCCAGACGCCCAACCAGGGGTTTCCATGAGAAAAAGACAAGGGGTTGAGAATGCTCAAGGCATCTAAACGGCCACAGCCTCTGCCTCCCAATGCCTATGCTCAGGGTGCTACACAAACACTCTGCAGGTGCAGGGACCTTCAGAGGAGACTTGACCCTGCTCACCACGCATGGAGAGCAGCCAAAGCAGAACTCAGATGAGGCTGAGAACCCAGGTGGGTCAGTCAGTCCCCAGCTAGTTAGCTCTGCCTGATGCCTGCTCCCCAAATCCCAGCTCCCGCTCCCTCTCCCCAAGCCTGGCTCCTCCTACCTGTGCCCCAGCAGTCCGAGCACTGACGACCCCTGGCATGTCCCACGACCTGAGGAAAGAGTTGTTGCCTTCCACTTGATTCATCAGCTAACACATGCTGAGCTCCTGCTCTGAATGAGTGTGCAGGAAGCACAGACAGACACAGGGGATGTGATGAATGAATGAGTGGTTGGTAGATATTGATAATAGTAATAAATTATGTTATTATTATAGCCTTAAGCAACCCTTAGGAAGAGTAAGGATTTAAACAGCCAGGCCATAAAGCCAGGAATTGGTGGAGCTGAAATTCAAGTCCACATTTGCCTGTTCCAGCATTTGAAGAGCTCAAAGCCTACACCGAGGGAAGAGTACAGGATGAAATGGTGAGAGAACCAGAACACCGCACACGCCCAGCAGCAGAGCAGCAGAGGGGGAGACCAGGGCAGAGAGGCAAAGTGGTGGGCCTGGAGCCTGGTTGTTTGCATAAACATGCGTCCAGCACTTTCTTTTTATTTTTTTTTTTTGACAGAATCAATTTGATCTAATTTTTCATTTGGCCTCTGTTGCTCCCAGACTTTGTTGTGTACATGGTACTGGGGTTTGAACCCAGGTCCTTGCGCATGCCAGGCAAGTCCTGTAACCGCTGAGCCACCACTCCAGCCCTTAAAACTTACCTTTTTTTTTTTTTTTAAGAGAGGGGGAGGTTGGAGCGGTGGCTTGGCCATTACGGCACTTGCCTGGCATGCGCAAGTACACAGGTTCAAACCCCAGCACCCACGTACACAACTAAGTGTCAGAGCAACAAAAGCCATGTGAAAAGCTCAATAAAAATTGATTCTCTCTGTCTCTGTCTCTCACTGTCCTTCTCTCTTTAAAAAAAAAATGGAGAGAGAGAGGGATAGTGAGAGAGAGAGAGAAAATAAAAGAGAATAGTTTCTCATGTGGTCTTCGTTGCTCCAAGACTTTGTTGTGTACATAGTGCTGGGGTTCAAACCCACATCCTTGTGCATACCCGGCAAGTGCTGTAACTGCTGAGCCACTGCTCCAGCCCCTGTCCAGCAGTTTCTTAAGCTTTAATTTAGACTCTTGCTGGATGTAGAATATGTACCATTCTCTCATGTCTTCCCAGTGTGAAACACAATGGCTCATCAGCCCAGCTCCTATAATCATTCACTTTGGGGACACCAGGAAAAAAATTGTAGACCTCTACCAAAAAGTCAATCTCCCCCCAGTGATAAAGTTACATAACAATGCTCTGTGCCCTATTTTCAAAATACACAGAAACTATCTTTTAACTTATTTGCAGGTGTGTGTGTGTGTGTGTGTGTGTGTGAGAGAGAGAGAGAGAGAGAGAGAGAGACAGAGAGAGAGAGACAGAGAGACAGAGAGACATGAGAGGGAGAAATGCACCCAACCAGTGAGGTCCCAAGCAGCATGGGATATGCATAAGTTCTCCATTCACCCTCAAAGTAGTTATGCCTGCAATTTATGGGATGCAGTTTCCTTGGCTTAACTTGTTGAAGAAAATAATCTTAATACATTAGTAGCCTCTGTACTGTTTCAGAAAGAAAAATCCTTCACATGGCCACAGCCAAGGATTTCAAATCTTTCTAGGATTTTCTAATGACCCATCATGATGCGCACCCCAATGTTCCCTTGGGCAGGAAAGAAGGAGTAGAACTGCAGGTAGCATGGAAGGATCTGCATCCACCCCACGGCCTATCTAACCTAGGAATGCCCACGAGACGGTGCCAAGCACCCAAACATCATCAGTAGGTGTGGAAAATGGAGCATTTTAGAATCCATGGCCCTTCTCTGGACCCTGGATCATTCCTCTGTGCTTGGACTGTCTGCTGCTGCGAGTAGGACAGCTCCTGGGCCTCTGGGAAGCATCGTTTGAGTATAGGCTGTAGGAAGAGATTCAAGGGGCTGGCTCCATCCTTGACAACTCTGTGCTGTGCCGACCTCAAAGCACCATGTGACCCCAGAAGGCATGGAAACCCCACACCCAAGCCAGTGCCCTCATGCGTAGGTCCATTGTGAACCTGAGTCAGCTTCCTTCAATAGCACAGCAGGGTCATTTGAATGATGGAGAGTTCTGTCCTATGCAGAGGAGTTGGAGGGTGGAAGGAAATAGAATGTGTGTTCATTGCCAGGAAAGTTGGA
>PVKS010018453.1:0-40097 GCA_004027875.1 Aplodontia rufa
TAAATTATCTTTATATGACATAACATACCTCTTCTTTCAAATCTAGCCCAAAGTGTATTAAATACTATGTGGCCCAAATGTGCCAGACAGTTTGTTTCAGACTCTTCACAATAATGCCCTGAGGTAGGACTGGTGTTTTACAGCAGAGGGAATGGCGTCTCAGAAAGGAAACCCTCAAGGTCACAGGGTAAGTGTTAAGAGAGCTTTATTCTACACTGCATGACCTTTAGGTTAAGTGCACAGGTTAGGACTGTGCCAATAACACTTCTACACCCAAGGGAGGCCCTGAACAGTTTCCCAAATTACTTTAGCTAAAATCCTCCTTCATCTTCCTACCGCCCCAGTAAGTGCCCCTCTTCCCACCATTCTGAGGAAGAACTACTTTAAGGGCCAGAAACCCCTTATCTTGGTTGACAATGTGGTTGTTCATACTATAATGCAGAAGAGTGTTTTCAGAAGCTAAGGACTATACCGAACATTATATTCTGAGTGAACCCATGAGCAAAGGCATCCAATGACCTCTGGATCCCAAGTTCCTTCTTTCTTAAAATGAATTTTCTTAAAAATGAGTGTTGACTCCTCCAGTCTTTCCTGCCTATACTTCTCACTCCCTATGGATCAGTGCCTGATGACTTGCCTAAATTGTTAGGACATTAGGGCCACTACTCTGAAATGCATTCTTGAAGTGTTCCTGTCAGAGGTCTTAATCCTTAACTAATCATATCTTCTATCTACCTTTGCTTTCATTCCCAACTCTGTTTCCTTCCAGAGACTATCTGTGCTCTTGCACTGGGAATATGTGGATAAATGCTGGCCACGGGTAGGTGGCCATGACCAAAGGGATGTCAGAATTCCCATTACCTGTGGGTGATGCATCTTGTCCCCACACCTTGGTCTCCATACATATCCAGACTCACTACTCTGCCCTTAGCCAACTGGTTATTTCTGAAATACTACTTAGCATCTGAGGACTGAGCAGTCTGCAAATTATTTCATAGTTTGAATTTAAGTTTCATGGTTTGAATTCAAGTAGTGTTCTTGGGTAGATCTCATTTTATAATGGCTGCAGGACCAACCTTCCAGAAAACAAATGCAACTGCACTGAGTGGTTCAAGCTATTTCAATACTAAGCTAGGGATTCTAAAACATAAAACAGTGGAGGTCTGATACTGACTCTCTGAAGATAGGTAGAGTGTGATCAGTCAAAAAACCATGGTAAAATCCTTCAGAGAATTCCAAGCCTACACTCTTTTTTTCTCAAATTTACCAAACTATTTGCAAAAAAGGCAGGGATTATGTTTTTCTTCCTGCAATATTTTAGCCACACAGTGCCTATGGCCACTTGCTTTTAAAACTAGACATTAAAAGGAATGACTTAAGACCCACTAGCTTATCAGTTAGAATTTAGTGCTTCCTCTGTTGGGTAACTTCCTGCATCACAGAAAAATGTTATGACCATGCCTGGGCCAAGCTTCAGCAATCGGGGCTGGTCACACTCACAGTACTTTCATGCAAAGGTGGTGATTCTAGTGGAATGAATGCTCTGACTCCCCCTGTCTAAGAAAATGATTTTGCAGCCAAAACAGCCAGAAACTTCAAATGGCAGCTTTCCTGATTCAAGGTAATTTCCTAGGAATTTAAAAGGCAATCATTTACTCTTGACTTTCAAAGACAGCCTGGGCTTGAAAGACACAGTTGTATCTCAAATTGATCAGCAAGCGACAACCCTCTGAAGTTACTAGGGAGTGAGAGCAGTTGAGACACCTACACATCTGGACTGAACCATCTAGTTCACTTTCCAGGTTGTAAATTTTCTGCCCCAAAGACTACTCGAAAACAACTTTTTACCAAGAAAGTGGATTTCTTTACTAACTGAAGTACTACAAATTCCTCATATTGAACACTACAGCTGTGAAACTTGCCAACTAATCTTCAAGGTGATTATTTAATAATAAAATTACCAAAACCCCTGAAGTCTTAAAAACATGGATTTTACATTATTATAGACAACCTTAATAAAAGACTGCTCTGAAGCATATTCAAATAAATGAAATTTAATAAATATCAACATTTACCATCTAAATGGATACTATGGTTGGGACTGAAATGGAATTGCCATCTGGGAATTCTTCACATTTGTTAGACTGTGTAAGTAGAATACATCTCAACAAATCCCCCCTCCCCACCACATACACACACACAATTTTTACTGAAAATTATTTGAACAACCTATAATCTTCCTCATTTCAATCTCCAAACTTTGATCTTTTTATTTATTCTGAAATAAAGTCTAAGATAAAATAAGGTCAGTACATAGAATTTTAAAATCAGACTGCATATGGTTAAAAAATATGCATCCAGGGCATATATTTTATTTCATTATGAAAATAAAACTATGTACAAAAATTACTTCTGATCATTAATGCTGATTCTATAACATGTTTGATTCTTAAAATTAAGTACCACCATAAAACACAAAGCTTTGATAGAAAGGTGCTAGCAAAATTCTTTAACCCCAGTTTGCCTCAGGGTTTCATTTTCCAGTTTTACTGGAAAGTTCAATCACTCCCTGGTTGGAGAATGTACTTAAAATAGCCCAAAGTTTGGAAGGGTCCTCACAATTATGTCTGTGTTCCCAGTGCAGAAAGAGCTCCTCCTTCCTTCCCAATGTCTGGGCACAAAGGAGGCAGTTAAAGCCTGAATGGGACCAGAGAAGGATGGTGTTGGGGCTGGAACACTTAGGGCCCTGGGCTTCTTCCCCTGGCTCCTTTGCTCTTGGTTGGCTTCCTTCATTTTCCATGAGTATTTCCACCCCATTCTGATGGTGAAGGTAGAGAGGCCTTTTCAATTTAGGTATTGCACGGAACTCCTCCTCAGAGGCACGAGCCTTCACCTGCCGCCTTCTCTCAGGATGCTGTTTCCAGTCAGGAGCAGCATGTTTAACCAGCGCTTCCTGAGCTCCTTTGCTGCCTGGTAAGATTCCCTCTTGCAGCCTGCCCTGAATTTCCTCTCCATGAACATAAAGCAGATGGAACTTTATTTCAGCAAAAGACTGAGCAGTGATCTGACAACGGCCACATTTGATTTGTAATTTGACTTCATCTGCCTGGTTTAGAAGGAAGTCTTCTTCCAAGCCTGACTTGTTTTCCCTGAAAAAGAAAAAAAAAAAAAGTCTGTATGAGATTTCATGGAAAAACGTAATTATAATTGGAACTTTTCCTTTCAGTTCTTAGCGCTCAGGGATCTAAAACACATGTACTATAAGAAGTACAAAGGATGGGGTAAACAGAAAGAACGGAGGAAGAACTCCAGCACAGGGCACAGTAAACATTGCCACACATTTCTCAGGACATCAGGGTTCATTTAGGAAGAGTCTGTGTCTTTCTGCATCTCCCCAGGCGAGCCACCTCTTCTTTTGTTACCGCAGGAATAGGAGTACTCAACACAGAAGAAGCAAGGAATATCAAGCCAGAAGCTGCGGAGTCACTTGCTGCAATTGAAGGAGACTGTTCCACACCACCCACGGTTGCCCTCCCTATTCTTAAACACAAAACCCAGCTTAGACATTTTACTCAAACCTCAAAACCTAACAACAGGAAAACAAGAAGGAAGGTTTCTTTGTACACTAGTGAAAAGTATGGAAATGGGAGAGGAGACAAATGCTTAACCGAAAGAGAAAACTATAGAAATGCAAGAAAGAACAGGATGGGCACTCCTTATTTATTGAATATGATAGAGTAAGCCAAGTATTTTCAAAATTGAATAGCAAATAGTTAGACCAAATGTGACAAAATGAAACATAAGAGAGAATTTAAAGTGTTGGGAAGTTTTCTTCTCATAGAGCTGATGAGAAACTCTATCTCTGTCACTTGGGCAGAAAGAGGATGCACATAGCCCACATTGAGGACATGTTCCTAGTTCATTATTGCTCTAAGATCTGCCTGTCAGACTTCCAAATTATTTGTTTATAATGATAGGAAGCAGTATTTGCAAAAAAGGAGTAATACAGTTTAAGCTGGCCTGATGGGAAAAATGGGGCATATGTGTGTGTGGGGGTTAGGTCTGGGCACCTAAGGGTATGGCTGATGCAGACCCCTAGAGGCCCCACCATGAATCACCCTGTGTTATGGGCAGATGCTGCTGTTTAGACATAAATTTTATGGTCATGAATTTGGGGAAAATTATTTGTAAAGACTACCAGGAAATGATAATTTCCTATTTCATTTTCAGATGCAAAAGTCATATTCTGTCACCCAGTTGTCATCAGCACACTTCAAACTAGCATTTCTGCCTTGGTGTACACAGGTTAGAGTAATTAAAAGTTACGACTGACCAGAAACCAAAGAGAAATGAGATCATTCTTTACAGAACTAGGGGGAATAGGTACTACTTTATGAAATCTTAATCTGAGACATGTTCTTGTAATTGTTTTTTTCTGAATACGAATTCTTTCCCAGATCAAAACAGGCTTTCTTGCCAGGCTTCCACTCCATTAGCACTCACCTCTCCATGGACCCCTCCATCCCTTGCACACTAGCATCTCTGTCTCTGTTCTTTGGCATGGAAGTTGGCTGTGGTTCGTTGGAGGAAGGCTCAGTGCTGATAACAACCCTATGCACTTCTTTCAGATGCCCAAAGTAGACTCGAATGTGACCAAACACTTTTGCACAAAACTCGCAACACACAAGTTTCTTCAGACGGTTCTCACTGTGATGGAGTCTCATGTGTGTGCTTAGGCTGCCGGAACGTACATAGGCCTTACGACAAATCCGACAACTGTAAGGCCGTTTGTTGGTGTGTATATTCATGTGGTCTCGAAGGTGCTGTTTGAACTGAAAGTGATGGTTACAGATGTGACATCGGTGCCAAGGTTTCTTAATGCCAGAGAATCCATTTCTGAACACAGAGCTGGGCTTAAAGGAAGGGTTGTCATTCTGCTTACAGCTAAGATACTTAGAATTGAGTGAATTATTTAACAAAATGTCCTGTCCCAGGCTGCTGGGTGTTTGGGATTGTAGCACAGCTGCAGAAGCTTGGGGAGCCAAAGCAGACATGACAATTACAGGTTTAGGCATAATGCTACGATACTTTTTCAGGGCCCCAGGTTTTTGGTCTCTGGATTCTTGGGGATCATTTTTCCCTCTTTCTTTACTATCTCTACACTTATTAAGAATGCATTTCCTTCTTTTTCCCTGAAATGTCAAAATTTCATCTGATGCCTTTCGTTTTCTTCCTCTTCTCTTTGCTCCCCCACCGTTCAGTTTTGTCTTGTGGTTGAGATCTAGTTTGGTGACGGGACAAAAGGCACTTTCACAAAGACTCTGCTTTGACACCTGTGGAACAGGTATCTTACTGGCCATTTTGGTGGCTGCATTAAAGCCTTCTGTGATGGAGAATCTCTTGCCATTGTCTGTGCCATGCCCAGGTAAAGAAAAATCTGTAGTGTTGGCATCAGATTCAATTTTGCAAACCTCAGCTGTTTTCATTCTTGAGTAGGGTAAGATTGGCAGCTTGCCTCTGGGGACTGAAGAGATCAATTGAACTGCGCCACCCAAAATGGCTGGTGCTAAGGTGGTCATTGCTTCTGCATGATCAACTTGTTTTTCACTGGTAATAGCAGAAGGTTTACGGGATAATTTCTTGCTTGTAAAGTTTTCTCTCCCTGAAATCTTTAGGAGGCTCTGGTTGGGAGAGGTTTCCTGTGCTGTAGTCAATTCAGGGGTAGCAGAAGGGGTCACAGCTCCATGGTTGTTGATCACTGGAAGTCTTGAATCTCCATGGCCATTGCCACTGGTCAGTTCAGCTGTGTCTATGCTTGCTGTGGCTTCATCTAGTGATGGCACCTGCTTGCATGGACTGGGTTTGTGTGGGGGTTCAGGATGGGCAGGTGCAGGAGGAGACATCTGAGAACATGTCTGGGTTTGGGCAGGAGATCTGCTACAACCACTTTCCGGAGAGCTCAAGGTGGGTTTCTTTCTTGATCCTTTGTTACTTCTTGGGGGCTGATATCGGGGAATAGGAAGTTTAAGGTTTTCAGGCATTCTGGGTTTCTGAACTGATTGAGGTGAGGCAACATGTGGCAAAGCAACAAGAGAAAATGTCCCCTCCTGGCCAGCAACCTGCATCAGAGCATAGTTCTGGGCAGGCATTCCCAGTGGCTTGATGGAGGGCCCCAGATTCCCTTGATCGGAAAGTGATGGTGAATGACATGGCAGCACTCTAGACGTTAGGACTTTGGGCACAATTTTTGGTGCAATGGTCCTAAACTGACTCTTATTTTGCACACATTTCCCACTCTGTGTTGTTCCAGAAGGGATGTTTAATTCACCTGCAATGAAAATGAGACATAAAAAGTTATTGTACCATAACTGCCCTCTTACTGAGAGTTCACGTAATCATTTCATTTATTCTGCTTAGAAGAGATTTCTTGACATACTTCTTCCCTTCTGAGCAAATGTCCATGCCATTCAAGACCTAGCCTGAAAGTCAACTCCTGCCTAGCCTCCTCAAGGATTATTATTCTCTTCTATGATTTCATAGCCCCTACTATAATGTAGATCATTTCCCATAATGATTTACATATTATATGTGTTTCTACTACTAAACACAGAGCTTCTGGAGAGGTAGACACTGTCTTCCTCCTCCTCCTCATATTCTTCAAGTCCATTCTCTTCACAAGCCAGGACAACCCTAGCTCTTTTTGATCTCCTGAGCTACAAAATCTCCTCAAGTATATTCTTCTGTGTATTTTATTTATTTTTTATATGTGCACTGCTTTTCCTATTATATCTCAGCTTTATGAAGGTAAAGCCTAAATCTTGATTTTACCCACTGTCTCTGTGGTATGAAATAAATGTTTCTTATATCAAACTCATTTTTCATTCAATTTCAGGATACACCATCTGACCCATTGGCAGTGCAATTTATTTTGCAGTGTGGATGAATTCCAGACTGAATGCTAGCTTTGTTGCTGTCTCCCCATGTGACTTGTGAATTTCTTTTCACACCTTTCAAACTGTTTATATGTGCTTTTGCAATTAAATCACTAGTATTAAAAAAGCTGATGTGACACCTTTAAAAAAATGTTGAACAAAAACAAAAAGGTATAAAATGATAAGTAAAGACATAGGGATGAAATAAGGAAAAAAACACAAAGCACACAAAAAAGAACCTTCTAGGATAATATTTTAACTGATAGAATAACATTTCATTCTCCCTAGATTTATTAGCCTGACCAAAGAGCAATTACTACAACCTTAAGAGAACAATTAAGGGGCCCTGGATTCTAAGGACTGAATCATCTATTTTATTCCCTGAGGCCGAAAGGTCACAAGGCCTGGCTACGGAAAAGTTTCTCATTTCTAAGTACTTAATATTAATCAAACTTCACTTCAACTCATATTTTCTAGGTACCTATGCTAGTCTAGGAACTGGCTAGCCCAGGCCCACAAACCCTTTTTGAACCTTGTGAGGCCACATGCGTTTTGCCATTTATATTTCCAAATTTTAGAAAAGTAATAAGATTATATATATATATATGTCAAATGTTACATAACATCCAGAAGCACACATAATTAAACCTATTGCAACTTCTTGTAGCAAAATATGTGAGTATCCACAAGGGAGACAAATAAAGATTTTTAAACTGTCTTATTTCAGGTTTTTGTCTACAAATGAGTTTGGTACCCAATTTTTGATAAAATTTCCTGTTCTCAGAGCTTTTTGGATTTTGGAATTGTGCAGTAAGGATTGAAGAACTATTTGTTTCTAGGATACCAGGGATAGGAAAGTAGGTAGCTAACCATCTAGTGAACTAGACAATTAAAAATTTAAAATCAACCTTGATTTGAATACCTACAGTTAGAGTACTAATAGTTTGATCAGGAAGGTGACTGCTTTAGTAAAACTGACATGCTTCAAATAAATTAAGTATCATAGTAGGAATAAGTTGGGAAGAAGCTTGATCAACTTTTTTGAAAAGCAATCAGTGGTGAAAAAGGAAAAGGATGTCATGCTATGAAACATTTCATATCAGAGTAAGAAGTAAAAGGACTAGTGTGGTCTGGAAAGATCAGAGAAGGACAATGATGTTGTCTGTTGCACTCTTTTTGTCACCATGAGGTTCACGGCAAATTGACTGCTTAATCATTTCATAACCGCCAACTCAATGCAATGCTATATTTGCTTCTCCTTTGCACACAATTTTAAAATTTTATTTTTATTTTAAGCCTCATCTTTCTCATTATTTTAGAAATACTTAAGTTGTAAATAAATATGCTAAATTGGGATGCACAGAATTTGCAGAAAGCCTACAATTACTGACAATTTTTGGTTACAGAGATAAGGCTTAATTACACTAACAATTAATAATGGCCTTTGCATCAACACAACAAATCTGGGGTAGGAAAAGGAGAGAAGAGACTATAGTGGGTCATTTATATCTAGTTTTTACTCCTAAATGGTTGAGCAGAAAACATTTACTGTAAAAAGAGCTAGAAGTAAGGCTATTTTATCTTTACTCGGTCATAAATCCTCTCAAAACAAGTGACAATAATACACCACAGCAAGACAGAACACCTAACCTTCCTGGTCACAGACTGTCCAATGGCTCTTCATCTCAGATTGAAAGCCAAAGTCCTTACAATGGCCTTAATAGCCTAGACTCTCACTATTGCGCTCCTGGAGGGCATCTGACATTTTTTTCTACTTGCTCCGCTCCAGCCATGATGGCCTCTTTGTTACTCCTTAAATATGCCAGACAGGCACCACTTGTCTGGAACTGCATCTGCAGTTCCCACTGCCTAGAACATTCTTCTCTTGGTAAATCTCTAGTACCTGCTGCATCGTTTCCTTCAAGGCTTTGCTCAAATGACCTCTTCTCAGTGAGCTCTTCTCTGCCCACTTTATTTAAAACTGTGATACCATTCTGAATTTCTGCCATGGTTAGGATGTGGGTGGTATCCCAAGGGTCCATGTGTTGGAAGCTTGGTTCCCAGGGAGTTATATAGGAATGCTGTGGAACCTTTAAGAGGTGGGGCCTAGTGAGGGTGGGAAAGGCATGCCCTCAGAAGTGATTGAAGAATTTCAAAAGCCTGAGCCTGACCCCATCTACCCTGCCTGGGGCTGTGCTGTTTGGACTTTTAGCCTCTAAACTCTGAGCTAAATACACCTCTTTTTCTTCCTAAGTAATTTCCCTTAGGTATTTTATTATAGTAGTGAAAACCAGACCAATGCAACCCCCTAGTCCCTTTTCTTGTTTTAATTTTCTCTGGAACTTTTGTTCCATCTATTGCATTACACTTGTGATCTGCCTTCCTTCACTGGAATGAATTCCTTGAGGATTGGGAGTTTGTCTATATATTCAGGGCCTGAAACAGTGTCTAGCAAGAGGTAGGAATTAGTAAATATTTGTTGAATTTATTAAGTGATAATAAAGTGATCAAAGAGAAAAAAATAAACAATAGATTAAACCCAAGAAATTTTCTAAAAAAATGGAAGAAAGAAACAATTTAAAAATGACCTTTAACGCTTCACAGTTTTAAAAATTAAAATTAAAGGATATATCTCTGGAACTTTTTTTTTTTCAATTTAACTTCATTAACTGTCAGAATAAGAAAATAGGCTAGTATGATCAAATCCTTTAAAACAAAGGGGATGGTAAGGCCAGTTAACTATTAGAGGAAATTATCAGAGAATAGTAAATTCTGCTATTGGGGTATAAGCTGATGCAGTCAAAGAAATAAGCAATTTCTGAAGAAGAAATTGCTCTAAAGAAAACAGACATACACAAAAAGAGGAATGGGGGATTAGAGTGAAGATAGGAGGAACAACTAGACATGGAAATGCTGAACGTCGGAGACAAATCATGGGAATGTCAACATGAAGAACAGCAGAAATAACACAGAACAGAAGAGGCAGCTGAAGCAACAACCAGTGTCAAGGTCACCTCAAGATCTCTAAAGACTTCAGTTGGGAAGAAGTTTCCTAGTTTTTTTTTTTGTTTGTTTGTTTTTTAAATAACCAAGTATAAGAAAGCAACCTTCTGGAAATTAAGAGTCTCAGAAATGAAACGAGATATACTTTATAAAGCTATACCAAAGGGAGTGAGCTGATTATGATGCATTTTAAATTAATGTGCTGTGATTGATCTTCAAACGTCTCCATAATTATGGTGGAAATAAACATTCAAAGGTAAAGGAGGAAAAGGAGACTGACTGTGGTTAGGAGCAAAGGACAATCCTGAGGGTGACTAGCTCTCCTCCATCAAGGGAGAACACAGACCAGTGTGAGCAGCGTAGACAGCCTGAACTGACAGAGTCTACACGACTGGTCCGGCACCTGCCAAGTGAGTCAGTTCCCCAACTCCCTGAATTTAAAGAAGTGGATGCTGGGGTAGAAAAGTTTACCTACTGACTTATTATCCACAATCACAAGCTAATCACAATCTGTGGGGTGAAAGATAAGGCCTTATTAGGTAAATCTGACTTACTTGGGCCTGCCTCTATCAGGAAGTGCACACAAAGTTGAGGGTCTCCCTGAAGGTGGTATTGAGACCCATTTCCTAGAATCATTAAGGAAAGGGAACAAAACTGGTGCATTAGAAGAAAAGCAAGGCAGAGGTATAACTGGGACTTACGCTGGCTTTGCAGTGTTTTGGATGGGAGGCTGAACCTAATTTGTTGGGACCTATTGGGTCAGGCCTCTGGCCTAGGACTCCAGTAACAAAAGAAAGAGGACAAAGCCACAAATATTGGAAGGAAACTACCCCAAACCCTAGAAATTACTTACATGTTCACCAATAGGATGCTAATAAAATAAACATAAAATTATATAATACTTTGCAGCAGTAAAAAAGAATGGATTAGATTGATGTGGAATAACCTCTAAGATATGAGATTTATATATGCTATTGCCTGAGTTAAACAGTTGGGGAGACAAACATATACATATAATCCTGTACACATACAGAACAATTATGAAAGGAAACAGAAGAAACTTAGAATTAGTGGCAGACTTTGTGGGGTGGGGAAATGGAGAAGTCTGGACTGGAACAAGCATTTATTTTCACTGAACACCCTTCTTCCTGCACCCAGGAGGTGCTTATAAATATCTGTTGAATGAATGAAAAGAAAATGAATGTTTATTATTTGAAGCAGTTTCCAAAAGCAGTTATCTTTTGGGATACTAGTGATAAGTGTGTCCCAACATATAATACCATTTCTGAATTTCTATGCCTAAAGGACTATGCCTAGATTTGTATAGGAATGGTTCATGTCTTTTATTTTCCTTGACTACTTAATGACAAGAATTGCTAATGACCAGGGAAGTAATCTAGTAATCTGCCAGGCAGCACACACCACCTCCTGAGCATTGGGAAGTATGAGAACTCATTACCTCCCAAAGATAAGTGGAGTCCTGAGAATTGTTCCTCCAAACAATTTCTTCTTTAGGATGAAAGAAGGCAATTTGCAATAAAGGTCAGTTATGCTAGATTAACTACAGTGTTGTTTTTTTATTTTTTTAAAGTAGATTGAACAATAGGAGTCCTTAGAGAAGATGAAAATGCCATTAAATTTTTAAAACTCTAAAATATTAAGAAAGTATGATTGTAGGCAGTCTTTCTTGGCAACGTAGCTACATAAACAATGGTTTATTCCACCACACATTTGCAAGGCCTTTCACATATGGTGTGATCTAAAACCCCTCACCTGCACCTACTAAACTGCAGATCTTATAGAACTGTGCACTAAATAATGAGCAGTAGAAATTTCCACTGACATTCATAATTTCTGGAAGTCCTACGAAATTACCCATAACAGAGTTAAAGAGACTCACAGGACTCTCAGGTACTAAACATGGGCTTTTATTAACTAAAAACATAAAAGGCTCACTCAATAAAATTAATTTTGCACAATTATTCAATGAAAATACTTTATATTAGGATTTTAAGTGTGGGCTATTTTTAATGTTAAGCACATTAGAATACTATTTTGAAAAGTGACATTTACAGTTGATGAGAAATCGATCTGTGGATTAAAGGGTAAACTGGGAGATGCTGAGTCCTTATTGTGGTCTAGAATTTAGGTTAGGATTTTTTAATTGGAAGTCTCACACAGACTCCACAAGAAAGTACAATTGTTCCCTCTTTTTAAAGGTTAAGAAAAATGAAGCTTGAGGAAGTTAAGTAACAAGTAAGGTTCGCAAGACTCTATGTGTCTCATCTATTTTGAAGCAAGGACCTCCCTCCTGGGGGGTATTACATACAAAGTATTCCTAATTAATCCCAACATATAATTCTGTTTCTGAATTTTAAGGAGAAAAAAAATTTGAAGTAAAAATGGCTTGTCATGTTCAAAAATTCCTATAACCATTAAATTGATACTTTTAGAAAGCCCACTCACCAGAGAGAACTAATGGAAAATTAAGTCATTTGAAAGTACAAGCCAATTTTTACTGCTGAATTTGCCATACACTACCCAAGGGATTCTAACAAATGCAGAAAGGTTCGTAGACAATTGTTTGGAGAATGTGCAGTGTGTCTTCCTCCTCCTCCATCACAGGAGGATTGGGTTTGATGGATATTGTTTGCATGTTAGAGACAGTGGAGGGAAGAATGAGGGCTTAGTAGCACTAGGAGCCAACGTCTAACCCAGCTTTATCACACTCTTTCACAACGCAGCTGGCATAATTAAGAGACAAGTGCATGGGGCAATTCTCTAGATAGCTACAAACAACTCACTTCCTGATTTCCATTGGCAGAACCGAGGACTGCTTTGTTGCTTCTAAACAAAGTTGTTCCCGCTCATCTGACTCTGGGTTTGGGCAGAGTTCCATTATTCCATCTGTTGGGGCTCCTGGACCTACTGCTAAGCATGTTAGGAGGGAACAAGCAGAGAGGGGAGTGTCCCCACTCTCGTAACAGGCCCCTTGGATCCAGGCTCAGAATGAAAGTGTTGCCAAATCAACCACTAAGGAGCCAACATTTTTTAGTGCTGTTTAGGTTTTAATTTTGTTAAACTGAAAAACTCTATTTTTAATTTTATTTGTTGGCATTTCTATTCTCCCTTCCCTTTGGAATTTTAATAATAAATTCCAGTTGGATTCAAACTGCTTCCCAAGATGGTCTCTGGTTAAAATAAATATGGTAAAATCCTGGAGAAGTTTGGGATAAAAGTATTTTTCTTATAACACAAGGGAGCTCCATTTAATTTTGTCAAAAAACCATAAACACATTTAGCCATTGCCTACCCACTCCTCTTGTTGCTGTCCAGCATCTGTAGCAGCAGGCAGGGTGAGTAAGAATTTGCTGAGTGTTGACTGTGCAGTGTGCACTATAGAATGTGCTGGCAATAGGTGTAAGTGTGCTTTTGTTTCAAAGCACTCAGAATGCCAAATATCATTTCTCATTTTTGGATCTCCAACAAGAAGACCGGAGTCATATCTTGGACCCAAATATCAGCAATTTGAGACAATACAAGGGAATCAAGCACATTTTCAACTGGACATCTTGTGTCCTCAGTCTAGTTTTGTCCATTCTCCTTGGCATATGTGTCTGGCTCTGCTGAACTATGCTCTTCTCTAACTCCCTTCCTTTCCCTCATAATACCAGTACCCAGCAGTAGCCTTCCACTCAGCACAGGCCCTTGAGAGTTGTCCTGCCAAACAATGAATTCTTCACCTGCCTTAGCAAGAAAGGGAATTCTTACATTTTCTGAGCAGCGGAGAGTTTCACTGTCAACTATTTCTAAACATTATCTCCATAATAAATCATACTTTGCGTCGGGCATTGTAAAAATGCATTATCTCATTTGATTTCTGTGATAAATTGAGTGAAGAATTCCTGTTGAGCCATTTCATAGTAAAGTTTCCAAGCTGGTAAGCAGCAGTGCTGGAACTCAAATTCTGGCCCACTGTCTGCACAGGCTCTTTCCCCTCCTCACGCAGGCTGTAAGCCACTGTGCACAGTTATGGTGACCATTCTAATCTCCAGCAGAACATGAATTATGGGGGATCAGATAGCTTTGGTTTCAATACCTGGCTCTGTCATGTTCTTGTGGCTTCAGCAAGTCACTCTTTTATGCCTAAATATTATCATCTATGAAATGGGTATAATAGTGTATAGCTATAAAAGTCATGTAGAATTTAAATGAGAAAAATATCCAAAAAGATGCCAGGATGGTTTCCACCACATTGGATGCTTAGCAGATAGTTTTACATTTTGTCTTGCCAGAAAGTATTAAGTTTCTGATGTTTATTTCACATGGGAAAATGAGCACAGAATTTGAATGGTCATCATATAGAAATAGTTCTGAATCTTTAAACCAGTGTTTCCTTTTGGAGAGGTAAATGAAGGAAACGGAGAAAAAGCAGCTCTTGTTAATAAGGATCCCTATAAAACTGCATTTTTCTCTGGAGCCTCTCCAGAGAGCCTCTCCACAGTTGGGCAGCTCTGCCATCCCTAACATGCGATTCATCCTGTCAGGATCATTTACTCCCTCTCCTCCCCCACCCCTTTATGTCAGTTGACTAAGTGTTAATTGGATTAACAATTCGGTGTGAACAGGAGTTAACATGTGCATTTCAGAGAGCTGTTTTATGGGGACACTCCTTGCTTTTGTTTATAACTGAAGCCAATTGTTATACTGAAGCCAATTGTTCTTAAACCTAATAGGAAAGAAAGTAAGAGGCCTTCAGTTCCAGAGAGTGGGTAAGGCCAGATCTCAGTAGCTCTGTGGGGAAAGGCACCTGGAGTGGTGCTTGGGATACTGACCACTTCTTCCAGGACAGTGAGAGCAATGCCATGATTTCTCAATTCAGGAGTAAAAATATTTGGGCTTTTGCAGTGCAGGGCAACTAGACTTTTGAAGGCACTTGGTAGGAGATTTAGTATTTTGCTGAGTAAAGTATTAAGAAATAATTTTAAGATAGCATGAGTTTAGAAAGAAGTGTTAAGCTGGAGTGGTGGCTCAGCAGTTATGACACTTGCCTTGCATGCGCAAAGACACAAGTTCAAACCCCAGCACCATGTTCACAGCGAAGGTCACATGGAAAACTAAATAAAAATTGATGCTCTCTTTCACTCTCTCTCACAGATTGTCTCTCTTAAAAAAAAAAAACAAAACAGCACCATGTACACAACGAAGTGTTGGAGCAAAGAGAGTCACATGAAACACATGAAAAAATAAATAAAACTGATTTTCTTTTTCTCTCTCTCATTGTCCCTCTTAAAAAAAAAAAAAAAAGAAGTAGTGTTGGTCACCAAAAGGGAACTGTAGTCCATTAAACTGAATACATCAGATAAGTAAATATATCAGGAAGCAAGAGGAAATAAGCATTCTTTATGGAAGATTTCAAAAGCCAAATACCTCAAATATTAATGGCAATAAAACAAAAAAATTACACAATGTGGTTTGTTAAATTCAGGTAATTAATTATTGTTTTGAGGACACAATGTACCAAATGAAAAATAAACTTAGAAGGCTTTATCTCTTAAAATACATTTTAATAATTCTCAATCTCAACAAGTGTCTTCTTCATTTTAATTAAGCTGCTATTATTAGTTCCTATTTCTGGGAGGACTTTTTTTTTTAATTTCAAATACTTCTGATGAAAAACATCTGAAAACCAGATGAGATACTAATTTTTAATACATTTAGAAAATTGTTTATCTTTTTGGAAAAATAACTTGTAACATGTACAAAACTGTATTCATTATTATACAACAGTTAAGTTAGTGTTTTTACCCAAATCTGAGAATAAATGAATAGCATAAAAACTTAGTGAAGAGTTATAAAGACCTTCTAAGGACACTCAGCAAAACAGATGGAAACTTCTGAAATGCTTTAACTCCATTCTCTCATTATTCTTTTTGTTGTCAATAATGCTAGAATTGTTAACGTTCAGTTGAGTCACAGTTGAAATTTAGACCTTGATAAATGAACTTCACATGGTCAAAGTAGCAGATCATGTCATCTGATATCCTACCACCCACAATAAGTACCTGTGCAGACTGTCTTTCCAGGAGATTCCAACATTTGTGGAGTCAGCTGTTTCTCAACAGGACTGGTGGACTTGGAAACATCTCCTGCAAAAAAAACTTTGGTAAATGGCACAAATATCTACCAACCAATGAAATCTACCAACCAATGAAAATGGGCTCTTTCAGAGCTGGAGCAGTGGCTCAGCGGTTAAGGTGCTTGCCTGGCATGCACAGGTACGCAAGTTCAAACCCCAGCACCACATACACAGCAAAGTCTGAGCAACAAAAGCCACATGAAAAACTAAATAAAATTAATTTTCTCTCTTTTTCTCTCACTGTCCCTCTCTCTTAAAAAAAAAAAAAGAAAATGGGTTTTTTCATTTTTAATTTTATGTTTCTATAGCAGTTGCAATAGTTATGTATCTGGTACAACTAACAAGATGACAGTTGGTGAATAATTCCTTTTCTTTAGAGGGGTAAACAGACAAGCTTTGAACATAAGAATATGCAGACAGCTGGAAGCATAAAACTAGGACACACACAAAAGGTTAAAGTTTCTTGCTTTTGGTCAAAACATCATGATTATGAAACTCAAGTGGTTAAGAGCACAACACTTCTGTAATAATAAAAAGCAAGGACCCAGAATCACAATGATTATTATTTTTGTACTGTAATTTCAAATGTAGGTTTACTTTATACAGAACAGGCATTTTTTGAGAAGCGTGCAAACCACATTAAAAAAACAGGAGTGGTGGTGTAACTCAGTGGTAGAGGGTTTGCCCAGCATACACCAGACCCTGGTTTGATTACCAGCACTGAAAAAAAAATTTCTACTGTTTTAAAATTTTATAGATGCTGTATGCTTTATATTCACTTTTTATTTAACTTCAACTCACAGTGATTTATAACATATTTTTGCTGTAAGTTTTTCTATACCTCAGCTTTTATGTCAATAATCTCGATTTGTAAGTACCAATGCATGAGGCTGAACAGTCATGGCTCTTTTGGAGGTAATGTATGCCCTTGTTAAGGTTTCATTGATAATCATTTCTTAACACTGCTGCTGGTAAGTCTTGACTGTTACTCCTTTAATCAAGGCATACCTTTCTTTAACATAGACAGACCACCTGCAATATTAATATTTTGAATAAAATAAAGAAAAAGAAAATGAAGTGCCAGGCACTGACTAATTAATACTCAAATAACAACTGGATGTGAAGTGGTTACCTGGGTGGAACTGACCAGATCTGCTGCATATAGTTAACTAGCATATGCGGACTCTGAGGCAGAACTAGTATAATCAGTTTCTGACTTGAGCCAGCACCAAGGGAGACAGTCAGTCATCAAAGTCTAAAACCTCTGGTGACCACCTTGGATTTCCTTTCCTTTGAATTCTTCTCCACCAATATCTTTATTCTCCTTTGGTGACAACTATAAATCCTGGTCGAAGGGAACTTCTAATCTCATCTATCAGTACAAGTTAATGCTCCATTTTCCCTAAGGGATGGAGTGATTATTTATCTGCCTATGTTCTCCTGCCTTGGGCCATGCTTATGCGTATACTTAGGTGATCTTCTAGTTTTCCAGGATCCACTTCATGGCTGATCACCCAGGGTAATCCGGCCTGTCATAGGTTGACCCAACTGTCTTCCTATAGCATCTTCCCCAACTGACCCCGCCTTGTGTGCTCCACTCCCACTGTTTGCTAATTAGTGCTGGAGAATCCAACCATCATGAACACTGGGCAGTGTTAAAAGTCTGAACTTTCTAGTCTCAGTTACACAATCTTATTCCGAAATCCATTTACTTGGCCCTAACAGACACCCTTTGGTTCCTCACTAGGGCTTGCCCAGGTTTCTCCAGGGCACTCTCAATCCTGCTTCCCTACATTCAGGTCTATTGTCCCTCTCTTGCCACCAGTTTTTGACAATGACTTCAAGGAAAAAAAGAGAGACCATTAGGAGGGAATTCATTCCCTACTCCTTCTTTCTACTTCTAAGTTTCCCTTCTGTCTTTGATTAAACACACAAATAATAACTTTTCTGGGGTGGCGTAAAGAAAGGTGAAACATTATCACTCTAAATACCCAACTCACCTGCCTCAAGTCCTGGAACATTAGAATTAAAAAATTCGAAACTTAGAATAGAGAAATGGGATATTCCTAACCCTGTTCTCTCCAGACTTCTTATGTTGCCTCTGGGCTCCTGCACCATCAGTGGGCACCTTCCCTGACCATTCTGTCTACAAGTAGCTGCTCAGCCCCACAGGATCATTTACAGCTTTCTTTTTCAGCGTTAATTGTCCTTCATGGTACTATTTTTATAATGACATTACATCATAATCTAGTTTCCTCCAATTAGAATAGAAGCACAACAAAAGCAGTTTCATTCACTGAAAAACCTCAGTCACTAGATCAGTGTCTGGCAGTTGCATAATATAGTATTTATTTACTGAATGTATGTACTACCAATTCTCAACTGTGTTGTCTTGCTTTCGCCTATGCTTTTCCTGACATAAATATAAAAAAAATCACAAGAGTCTTGGGCTCTGTCTTCTGTTCCAGCTACAGCTCTACCTCTTTCCATCATGAGAAGATACAGTGCCAGTGATGTTTACAACCACTGTTTCTACTGATCAACTTCTATCCTTGGCTCGACTCCCTAGAATCCTTAAATTCCATAGGAAGTACTAAATTGCTGCTCAGTCAGGAGTCAGACTGAGTGGTCAAACCATTACCTCACTTAACTCTTCTATCATTTTTTGGCATGAACATCTCTAGTCAATGGATATGGAAAGTTGAAAATCTCTTGGAAGGTCACAAAGATGGTGAATACTGGATTTGAACCCAGATCTGTCTGGCACCACAGCTGTTCTTTTTCCATTCCAAACACACTAAACTTACTAAGGTGTTATGCAATTTATCTGTTTAGATATATAGTCTACTCCAAAGGCTGGTGAGTGCCACATAATCCATCTCCATGTGGAAAAAAGAAAATCTTTTTACTGACCGCCTCCCCCCCATGAGGAGGGTAACTATTTGGGGGAGAGAGTTTCCTTGTTCTAATAGAACTCTATGGTACCGATAGGTAGTTGATGAAATTTATATACAGCAATTTGCAATGTCCTAACACTTAAAAGTCAAACTTCTTATACAGGTAGATTCCTTTTACAGAGCTTCTGGTGAAAAAAAAAAAGGAGATTTATACCCGTATGTAACTTCTTTAAAGCAAAAATCACACAATAAATTTCATGATACTTTTAGGCACTGACAAAGCACTTTTGCTGATGAGAAAAAACAAATGAAAAAAAATGATTAAGGTCTTTTATAATAAAAAAAAAAAACTTTTAGGTATTTCCTAATCCTGTATCACCTGGTACAAAAACTGATGTCACTGAAGAACATTAGGACTGAACGAAAAGGTCTAAAAATGCTAAAAGAATTTCTAAATTCCTCATGTGGCAAGTCCTGTTTTTTGAAGTAACTGTGATAAAACACCAGTGCTGGAATGTGTAGCTTGGTCTAGGGAATTTTCTTTATGGGGTCGGGGAGGAGTTTCTCAGAAACAAGAAGACAAATTACATGTAAGTCAGAGAACAGAGGCCTGTTCTTGCACTAGAATGAATCTGAGTGAGATAATAATCCTTATTCTTTATGGGCACTGATTTTCTTCTTCTCAAGAGACAATCTCTGTGTTTCTTGAAATATGGTGTGTAGAATTTAGAGAGGGTTCCAACACTCTATTTTCATACTAATATTGAGATACCATTTGCCTTTTTTGCTGTGTTAATGTCTACATGTGTTGCACTGATGGGGCAAAAGAGATACTAGGTAAAATTGCTCTACTACCTCATTCTGAATTGAGGCAGTGACAGCAAACTGAGCAATCATATTCTTCATAGTCACACTCGTAATACAACAAACAAGAGTACAAACTTTTAGTTTTATTAAATCTCAATCCTTGAGCCCAGGCCTCTTCACTATTCTGTGATGAAATGGTTCACACAGCACACCGAGCATGATGGATGCCCCAAGGAAAAGCATTCTATTCAGCTGTGAAACTAAACTAGCTGCTTTTTCCCCATGGAAAAGCATTCCTACTTCAAAAACATCTGACAGATGTGTGTTGAAATATGTTGAAAGAACATAATCAGATCTGGGTACCTGGCAGACATGTTCTCAAAAGTGAACAAACAGAACTTTCATTATGAGAAAAAACAGGCAATATTTGTTGTCAATGATAAAAATCATCTTTCAAGAGGCAACTGAAAAACTAGAATTCACCACCATATATATCGTGAAGCTTTCTTACACACATGCAGCTTGACTTGTGAAGTCACATAGTGATATATCCATTTTTAAGTTGAAAATATCGTAAGTGGAAAATGTATTTTATGCACCTAATCTACCAAACATCACAGCTTGGCAACAGTATACTGTGGGCAATTGGATAGTTACCCTTGCAATCTTCATGGCTGATGGTAAACTGTGGCTTGTTTCCTGAAAAAGTATCGGGAGAGTTTCTCATGAGAGTACCATACCACATATTGCTAGCTCAGGAAAAGATAAAATTTAAAACTGAAGTATGGTTTCTACTGAATGTGTATTGTTTTCACACTAGGGTAAAGAGCAAAAAGTGTAAGTGTAACCATCACAACATGGAGAGCATACTTAGATGAAAATCTTTTCAGATGAGACTAGTGGTTACATTAATGAAAAGTCTAGAAAATACTTTATAATGAGGTAAGAACTGCATAACTCAGTAAACCAGTTTGTTCTTTTATTCATTTTCTGTTTTCTTTTGAAGTGCTAGGGATCAAGCCTATGGCCTTGTGCATGCTGGCAAGCACTCTTAACACTGAGGTACATTCTTAACCAGTGAACTAATATTTTCTAAATGACCAAAGTATGGTATTGAGACATAAAAAAGACACTTCATTCAAGGGTAAGATAGACAAACATAAAGAATACAAAAACTACGCTGACATGGTTTCAAATTTCACATTATAACTAAACTTTAAGAAGTAACCATCTGATAAATATATATATATGTCTCCAATGATCTGAAAAGGCTATCAAAATAGTAGTAACTACTATAAAATTGGATTTCATTTTAACAATTCAACATAAACAACATTACAAAAGATTGAGAGCAGAACCAAATATGAGACTCAAAACGTCTTCAATAAAGCCAGACTTCAAAAATATTTGCAAAAAACGAAGTTAATGTATATCTTTTATTATTTTTTTGTTTCAGACAATTCAGTCATTTCATTAAACTAGGTGATTTATGCTAAGATGTAATGAGTTCATTATTGTTATTTTAAAATGAGTTCATAAATATGCATTTTTTGTTTATAATCACTATTATGGTGAATATAGATATAGCCTATATAAATAGTCTTTACTCATTTTTAAAATGTAAAATTGTCACAAAATTAAGCTTGAGCTACTGAGATGAAATCTGACATTTAATCTCTTGAGATTCTGTGTATGTGTGTGTGCATGTAAGTGTGTGCATGGGTAGGGAGAATATCAAGTCTGAAGATGATATTTTGCTTTTGGTTAAGTTTTTAATTCCTTTATCTTTGTTTCCTTAAGAATATGGAAGTTCAATAATTTTGGTAATAAACTGTTAAAAGGCAATTCAGTCCAATTAAAGTATTAGTTATTAAAATATTACTAGTTGGAAACCTGTGAGATCACAGGTTAAACAACAAAATTCATGACAAAAATCTTACAAATAAGTAATGCTTCAAAAACTTATGTAGTTTGAATGGATATTCATAGAATGTCATAAATCATGTTCAAGTTGACATTCATATTTCCCCATTTAAAAAAATATCACCAGATTCTCTTGGTAACATACAAAAATTTTTTAAGAAAAAACAAGATCACTGTTTTTAAAGGATTAAAAAATCAAAATGTATTAAAAATCATTTAAAATTATTTTATCAAAACCAAAATTATCATAAAGTGCTCATTCTAGTATAAACTGGATGCTGGAATTTCATATACATTTTTAGGATTTTGATGCCAATTAATTTAGAGACAAGAACAATATGTTGACTATTAAAAGCATTATTGGTGATTTATGAATTTCTACTCCTATCATTATTACACTTTTAAAACAAAAATGCCTACTCTATATTTTTGGCTTGTATAACATCCTAAATACCCCTGTCAAACTGCTTGGCTTTTATCCCCACACAACTCATCTTACCAACCATCTGCATAAATAAAGATGCAAGCATCTGCTATATGGCAAATGGTCTCAGGGGCAGATGTTGCCATCCTTGTGTTCATGTCACTAGGGCTGGATACATTATTTGAACAGATGTACACAATCTGAAAGTGTTGTGTCCCACAGTGAAATGTCTCCAACTGCTTTCTATCAAAGTACATAAATGCTATTTGCACCTGCATTTATGTAAATGATATAAAGGCAGCAGGGGTTCTGACAAAGTGAGATGTGATGCTATGAAATATATTTACATTGTTAATTGGAATTTCTGATGCTGTGCTGCCAAACTACCACACTGACACTAATACATGCCTGAGTAAACTGTCTGATCACCAGCAAGCTTCGTAAGCAATGGAAATATGGTTATTTCAAAACAACAAAATAACTCACAATCTGAAACTACTAATGAGACTATTTTTATTTTAAACTTTAATATTTTACCCCAAAATAAAATATATATGGTGTATTTGATAAGTTTTAGGCCAACCAGGCCATTTCCATTCTGTTCTCCAAGGATATGTGTACAGATATGTATGTGTTTTCCATTTGTTCTTCTGTCAACAGCATAACATGACTAATAATGCACAGTGGTTATTTGCAGAAGTAATTACTTTGGAAAGTTCCAATTTCTAACATTAAGGAGTTAACCAAAACCAGCTTGAAAATGTCAATTTGTACTTGGTCTCCAGGATAAAATGGTATAAAAAGTCCAAGACCAGCATTTACACCACTTGTTAATATCAAAATGTTTCCATATGTATTTCACATACTTGGAAACATAATATTTTGGTAATACATACAGATTTTTTCTCCAGTAATGAGGTCACAAAGCAATTCTAAACACTAAATGCAAATCTCTAAACCACAGTGGTTGTCCTAAATAAATGCAAGGGCTGCAGAGTCAAAGAACTTATAATAGTAGTTTTCTTTTAGTTTAACTAAGCTAAAATTTCAAATCATACATTACTACTTTCATTAACTTGAAATTTATAACATCAACTGTGCTCAAAGACATTGTATCTGAAATAAATATTACCCAAAATAATCCATATTACCCAAAATAATTTTAATTCTGAAAATTACTCTGAAATTTGTACTGTTTTTAAAATCGTTTACAAGGTGTGTTCATACTGTTTTGATTATTCAAGTATTTTGTACTTGCAAGTTTGTCCATTTTCTAAAATTTATTGATAACCCTAAATCCAATACTTTTATGGTCAGTTATGGATTTATGGACACGAATAGAACAGGGAAAATCTGAACCACCTGACAGGCACAGATCCCAGCTGAGGTCAAAAATTCCTTTCAGCTATTATGCTGTAAACAAGGGTTTTTTGCATGGTCTATTTAGTGCCATGATTTTTGTATTTTTATGCTTTTTCTTGTCCTTTTCACCATTTAGAATGACCCTTAACCGAAGTGTTGATGTTCTGTCTAGTGTTCATAAGCACAAGAAGTCTGTAGTGTGCCTTATGGAGAAAATATATGTATCAGATGAGCTTTACTAAGGCAAGAGTTAATAGTGCTGTATCTGTGAGCTCAATGTTAATGAATCAACAGTATATATTAAGTCAGGTGTCTTTCAAAATGTTGTAACCAGAGACCCATAGAAATCTAACTTTTTTTTTTTTTAATTCAGAGAAATCTAACTTTGTATATGCTCTAAGAGCAATGGTTCAGTATTTGCTAAATTCTTTGTTCTCAGAGACTTTTTTTTTTTTTTTTTTTTTAAAGAGAGAGGGACAGTGAGAGAGACAGAGAAAGAGAGAAACAGCTTTATTGAGTTTTTCACATGGCCTTAGTTGCTCCAACACTCAGTTGTGTACGTGGTGCTGGGGTTTGAACCCGGGTCCTCGTGCTTGCCAGGCAAGCGCTGAAACCGCTGAGCCACCGCTCCAGCCCTCAGAGACTTTATAGAATATAACTACTGCAAAAAATGAGAACTGGCTATACCTTCTCACTTATCATAGGGAAAGAATTAGTATCCTCATTAGACAGGTGAAGGGACTTAGGTTTACTGATTTAGCCAAGAACAGCAGTAGAATGATCAGCATTCAGTTGTCTGTTCAGTCTGGGTTTCTTTCACCAGACTAGGGGAAAGAGCAGAGATAAGGAGAAGGAAAAGAAAATGTAGGAAGGAACCTTAAGAAAATAGTTTTTCATGTAGGTTAAAAAAAAAAGTGACAAGACAACTTTTAGGTTAAGCCCACATAGAGTAAACTCCTCCGAGTACAGACAGCCCAGTGATATTCATTAAAGCAATTGTAAGGGAGCAGAGCTGAATTGGGTTTTACTTTTTCCCCTTTGCCCCTTGCTTTTTGTCTTTCAAAAGCAATAAATATTGGTTAAAAGAACATTTGCTATATCATTAACCCCGGAATTCCTGCTTGTTGATTCATTAAAAAGAAAAAAAAGTGTAAAACATTTTCACAGCATTAGATATGATTTGTAAAAAAAAAAAAGATGTTTTGAGAGTTTAAAGCATCTACAGCATAATTTAATATGTATTTGAGAACCTCTGCTAAAGATAGCAAATTTATCAAGAACTTTATAAAAGACCTGACACTGAGTCCAAAGTAAGATATTTCCCCCCAAATTTTTAAAAAAGTCATAAATGCAAAAACATTCACTAGGGTTTCTTACTTGAATCTTAAAATGCTGTTCATTAACCACATTATTTAAAACTATACAACCTAAGTATATACTTTTATAAGACATAAGAATATATATTTTTGGCTATGTTTATTTAAAAGGTATTTGATCAAAGAAGAAAATTCAGGCTTTTAAAAATAAGATATACATATAAAATTAGAACTATAGTAATGGTTGTGACTTTACATTCAAATAAGGTACAAATTTTGAAAATCAGTTGTAGTATGAGAGCAGGATTAGCTCAATGCAGTGGTTTGGAAGGGGATAATAAGACTCATTGTATCGACACCTCCAAGTTTCTGCTCTTTCCCCATCCTACTTTTCAGTATTCTCATTAAGTAGGAATAATGCTTACAATGTGAAAACTACACTTAAGTAATAAAAATGTTATGACAGAGTAGATAAAAATTATTCAAGACCTGTATAGGACCCTCTCACCTGCCACAGACCTTGCCTAGGGAGATGCAAAACTAGATCTTAAAACCAGCAAATGACTAAGAACTTTGAGTGACCTTCCATAAAACATCCTCAACCAGACTTACATGAAGATTCTTTCTTGATCAGGACTTATTTTAACCAACTTTTTAGGGACTTAACATTCACCCTGCCCTACCATGCTGTAAATTTCAGACCTCAATTGGCATATTCACAAATTATACATTGTCCCTGTCTGAGAACCACTTGGTGATGTTGCTCACCTGGATGTGTTTTCTTATCAGGTCAGTAAATAAATTCACTTGCATTTTCAATCAGTGGTGATTATCTTTCTTTCAATTTCAACAAATCTAAAGCAGAAGTTACAAATATTGTTGGCCTTATTATGTTGTTTTCACGTCTTTTTAAAAAATGCAGTTTGTCACTTACTACATTTAACTCTTTTCCAACACAAAACACCCATTCTTATATTTCTATTAGGTCATTATTTGAAAATATCAATGTTTATCAAAGAAAGCTATTGAGAAGTCATAGGAAATCTCATTCCCAAATCCTGAATGCATGAGATGGAAAACTGAAGCAAAACTAGTCTTATAAATTTATGGAGATTCTATAAATAACAGTTTCACAAAGAAACAATGACAACACTAAATTCATCACTTGAATGATATTATATTATTAAAGACTTTTGTCTGAAATTAGTGGTAGTTGGAGAACATGCTTAGCTAAATTCTGTGGTTCTTGAGGGGGCAATGAAGACTCACTGTGTCTACACCTCAAATCATATGCTCTTTTCCCACATTTAAATAGAAGGAACTAGAATTTCCATTAGTTTTCTCTTAATAACGTGGTGAATTCTTCCTAACTTTAAACCTGCATTTCTAGTTGTTAAATTACATCTAGTTAAAATTCTATATATATCTATATCTATCTACCTATCTATCTATCTATATGTATATAAAGTCTTGAGGAATGTCATCTTCTTCTCCAGCCTCAAAATCTCTGGCTTAATCAACTGTGCCTTCATCCAGGTTTCCAAAATATGTTATACTCACTTCTAATGTAGCATTCATCATGCTTTAAGATAATTAATTACATACATTTCTACTGTTCTAATAGGATTCTCTATTATCTAAAAATCCAGGCTCCTTCTGATTTGTCTTTGAATCCTGCCTAGCATCTGACATCATTCCTGGTAAAAATAACCTTGATCATCACTAAACCAGTTTCCACCATATGAATGATTGGTAGGAAATAGCATGCTGGTGGAATGGATTTCCTTCAAGTCCCCAACTCTGTTGGTGATGTCCTACTTGAATTTCATACTTAAGTGTGTATGTATTTGTAAGTCAGAAAGTTCCACATTTATAAACAACTACCAATGGTTTGTTCATTAAATAAGTCAGCATTTAATAAATAACATGAGCGCAGCAAACTTCTTCATGTCACATAAAAGATTACATTTGATGACAGAAATATAAACAGAAAAATAATTAATAATATGATATTTTTCTTTGCTAAACAATATCAGTATTATCCAGGACATACAGAAAGTACTGGAATGAATTAATGAGGAAACTAATGTATAACTGGGTAATTCTTAGGCCTCATAATACTTATTATATATTGCTTTTCTTTAATGATTTCCCATGATGTCATAATTTCTGCCTACTCTGATTTAAGATCACTTTAAGCATATAAGTATCTAATTAAGCATTAGTCTAAGAAGAAAAAAGGAAGATGATCAAAAGTTATTATAAATCTCTATAATTTTATAGTGTAGCACTGGGAACAAATAGTGAGATTTACATTTTGAAAATTCTGGGTTTGAATCTTGGATCAGTGACTTACTGGTCAGTGATTTTGGCAAAAGTGTCCTTAAATGTTTAAAATAAAGATTTATATACAACTTAATTATGAAGACTAAATAAAATAAGAGATGGAAAGTCATAGGTTGAGTGACTATCATACTGGAGGCACATGGCTAATTGAGTTCTTAAATATCTTTAGTCTTAGAAAAGACGGATGAGGAAGTTACTAGGACGACTGAATTTCTAGTAGGCTCAAGAAGTCTTATTTTCTCTCCAAGTGAATGGAAGTAACTAAGATTATATAATGGTACACAGATGCATGTGCATAAAGATAAAGCAACCTTGAAGGCAAAGCAGGCACGGTGTGAGGGGTGACATGCTTTATTTCCCTTTATCAGCTAACAGATAAGCAGCTCACTGCTTAGTTACTCACTATACAGACATATAGCATCTTAGAGCTAGAAAGGGATGTCCAATAACCCTAGTCTTTAGACTAGAGAAACGGAGGCTTAGGGACAAAGTAACTTGTCTGACTTTCCACAGCTGATGGGGAAGGATTCTGGGGAAAGAGTCCATCTTTCCTAATACTTGATTCATTCTTTCTTTTAAGCAATAATGCCTCTGCTTGCTGCTTAGGTAGAGAAAGTGACACCAGTTGGGACACTGAATTTTCAAACCCTCCATCAGCTACTAACCACTGTAATAATCTTTCAGATGATATATACCAGGGAAAACTCAAAAAATTCATGCTCCTAATCTCCAATTAGGTTTTCTCTCTGGCCTCCCACTCCCACTTCCTTTCTTGCCCTAAAGTTCAGGACTGGGCTTTGAGTGAGTCTCAAGGACATTGACTTTCCCTTTGGCCCAATACCTAGTTGAGATCCAAGTCAAGGGGTTTCTCCTTGCTTAGTTTCCATAGCTCCCCTTGGATCACATGTGGCCATCTAAGGTTACTAGACATTCTAAGTAGGAGGCAGCTTCAGGCTTATTTTATTGACCAGACTACAAAGATGGGAGCAAGCCCACATATCAGTAACAACTATTGAATGTAATAGTTATCATTACTATGTTGTAATAATATATTAATGATTTACATAAATTATTTCCTTTAGATTCCATAACCTATAGGGTAGGACTTATTATCTTCATTTTATAGATTTATAATTGAGAAAAATGATGTCAAATGATGAAACTAAGGTTATATAATTAAGTGGTAGAATTAAATTACAAATCCCAATTCCATACTTCTAAGAGTTATGATACTACCATTTCTGTGGTAAAGAGATCAAAGAGTATTTGCTTCGTTTAAGAATTCTTTATAGCAAATTCCCTCCTTTTAACTAAAAGCTACATCCTCTATTAAGGTGGCCCAATTGGGCATCCTTGAAGATAACATTTTCTCTTAAACCCATATCAAAACTTCTGTTCTGCATAGAAGAGATTATGCAGGGGCAGAGAAAAGATCTGCATTTCTCCTCCAGGTTAGAGTATGCCCTTTAGAGTAATTTCTGTTTATTAAGAAAGAGCTCTATTTCTACCTGTAAACTGTTTTTCTGAAAGCTTCTGAGAAAATCTTTATTTCTATGGACAGGAATTTTTTTTAATGTGTTCATTTATAAATAGGCATGGGAAAAACAGGTCAAAGAAATATATAAACAAATATACTCTCTCTACATGTGTGTGTCCCCATATGGGTATTAAGAGGTGTATGTATGCATATTCTATTCACTATAACTGCTGTGTTATTCTATTTCAATAAAGTTAACACTTCATCATTTCATTGACATCTATTAGTGCCAGCTAACTGCCAGCAAATGGGCTGGGTTCTGTGAGTTCTGCATGGAATGAGATGGCCCTTCTCTCAAGGAGTTAATAGCTTAATAAAGGAGATAAGTCCTCATAACTCAGGAATACACAAGCACTCAACTTACCAAGAGAAATGAACTTTCCTATATAATTAAAATATCTGTTTTTAATAAGTCACCTTACAATTAGAGAGTAGTGACATTAAATATATCAATTAAAATTATTTCATTATAATATGCACATTATCATCTTCCTCAGCATGGCTTCTCTTACCTTGATCTTTTGGTGGTACTGACAGAGGATTCTGCATTACGATGAATTTGACTTGAATGCTAACTTTCCTAAAAATAACCAAGAACAAATAATAATTAGAAAATAATTGAGATATCATATTAAATACATACAAAAATGGGGGTTGGAGTGGTGGCTCAGAAATTGCTTGCCTGACATGTACAATGATATGGGTTCGAACCCCAATAGCACATATACAACGAAGTGTCAGAGCAACAAAAGCCACATGAAAAACTAAATAAAACTGGTTCTCTCTCACACTGTTCCTCTCTCTCTTAAAAAAACACATACTAAAATGTAAATTATAATGTTTTTTATAAGTCATTCTATTTATAATTATATAAGTAATAAGAAATGGACTGAGCTATGAAGAATTGATACTTTAAATTTCTTCTGACTTTTCTATAGAATGGAGTTTACTGAATGTAGAAGACTAAACTTGGACAGGGATGCAATGACACATTTATTCGGTCACCTTATCTGTATCTCTACTCTCATGAAGTCATGCGTGTGTAAATTAAGATTTCCTGAAAATACCCTCATTGATAATTATGTTTCATATATTCTCAAATATCTAAAATGCTTAACAATATGGGTAAAGGTAATATAATTGCAATATATTCATTTAATAAACTATAATCATTAAAACATGACTAAAGTCATTAAAGCATGACTAAGGTAATTATGTAGCAGCATAGGAAATGTTGATATAATGCACAGGATAAACATACTAAATGACACATACCAGCATTACAATTACAGAAAAAACAAAGGCACACAGGAATACATGGTGGAAATTACATTTGAAACTAAAACACAAAAACACTGATTACATTAAGTTTTGACAGGAAGTAGAAGAAACGGAATTCTTAAATACTGCTAGTAATAATGTAAAATGGTAGTTAATTTGAAAATTAATTTGGTATTTTTTCCAAAAGATAAATGTACACCTACCATGGGATCTAGCTAATCTCTTCCTACTTAAAAGAAAACATATGTCCATACAGAGACTTGTACAGAGAATGCTCACAACAGCTTTATTTGTGGTAGCCCTCAACCAGAAACAACACAAATATTCACCAACAGGTGAAAAATAAATGTAAGTACAATGGAACACTGCAAAATAACATGAAGAAACAGATCATTAATTCCCATTGCAATGGAATGAATCTCTGAAAGCACTGTTATTTGAAAGAAGTTCAAAAATAAATAAAGTACTTACTGTGTGATGCTACTACTAATGAAAGATTTCAGAAAATATGAACTATAGGGATGTAGTGATATTGTCTGGGGACAGGAGAGACAGGAAGTTTGTAAGGAAAAGTCAACTGAGCGCAAGAAATATCCATGGAGGTACATTCATCATCTGGATTGTGGCTGAAGTTTCAAGGGTGTACACATCTCTTCATATTTATCACACTGTACTTTAAATATGTGCAATTTATTGTGTGCCAATTTTATCTTTAATTTTAGTTAAAGGGAAAATATTGGGAAGACAAAAAGCTTACAAATTCTTTTATCCATTTAACAAATGGTGTTTGAGGTGCTACTACATGCTCTGGAAGGAAATACCAGCCATGGATTTCTAGCTCATGCGCAGAATAAAATAAATTAATAATAAGAAATTATTCCACTATACAAATTAGTGAAAACTTAAAAAATTAAAAAAGAAGCCATTAAATTAGTAATCATTGGAAAAATATTCTTACTAAAAATTAAAGAAATGCAAATTTCTGAAATGAAACAACCTTTGTTTATAAACTGTCAAATAGTAAATAAAGTTACACAAACTGCTGGGCAGTCTGAGGAGAAGGGCGTGCTCGTTTACTCTGTGTAGGATGTAGGTGCTCTTTGGGGGGCGCTTTGCCAAGGTGCATCTCAGCCTTAAAATTCTAGTTTTTCTATTTCTCATCTTCCTTCCACTTTGAGGAATTTATTTCAGAAAACCAGCATGGTGGTCTATAAACTACGTATCATTATCATCATTACCTCTAAAAAGTTTTAAACTGATACTTTTTTAAAAACTAAAACTATTAACTAAAGCAGGTATATTTTTAAGAAGTTATTTAAGAAATGGTTCTTAAAATTTAAAAATGTAAGAAGTGCTTATGATATGTTCTCGTATCAAAGCAGTGGTTATCAAGGAGTATGGCCTAAATTTTTTTCATATACTCATGAGAAAAACTACCAAATATTAAAAACATTTATCTCTCAGTGGGGTATTAAATTATTAATTTCCTGTTTATGCTTACCAGAAAATTACAAAAGTTCCCCAATGAACAAATACAACTTTTGTAATCAGAAAAAAATACAATTTTTAAATTTTGAACACCATAATGTATTAGAAAAGGAATATAATCATACTTTTATTATTTTTATTATACTTTTATTTTATTATTTTAAAACTTATAAAATTGTGCATATTAATGGAGTATCATGTGGTATTTCAATTTATGTATATATTGTGTAATGCTTAAATTAACATCTCCTCAATTATCTACCATTTCTTCATGGTTGAAAACATCTCCTATCCTTTGTTCTTATTTTCTGAGATATACAGTACATAACTGTTTTCTATAGTCAACCTACTGTGCAACAGCTTCTTACTCCTATGCAACTATAACTTCATACTCACTGGTCAACATTTCTCCATCCCTCCCGCTCTGTTACACTCCATCCTTTAGTAACTGTACTTTTCAACTTCTATGAAATTTTTTCTATTCCACACATGAATGAGTCATTTGGTATTTGTCTGTATGTGCCTGGGTTATTTCACAGAACATGAGAATTTCCATTCCCATCCACATTGTCACAAATGACAGGATTTCATTCTTGAAACCCTGGCTGAATAGTATTTCATCAAGCATATGTGCCACGTCTTCCTTATTCATTCATTACTTGACATTTACATTGACTCCATATCTTGACTGCTGTCAATAGTGCTGCAGTATTGTTGAACAGAATGCAGATGTCTGTTCAACATACTGATTTCATTTCATTTGGATATATGTACAGTAGCAGGATTGGTGGATTACACAGTAGTTCTATTTATAACTTTTTAAGGAACCTGCTTATTTCCAATACAGCTCTACTAATTTACATTACCATCAGTTGTGTGCAAGGATTCCCTTTTCTCCTCATGCTCACCAGCACTTTACTTTTTGATAAAAAGCTATTCTTACTGGGGTGAGATGATATCTTATTGTGGTTTTGATTTGCATTTTCCTGATGATTAGTGATGTTGAGCATTTTTTCATTTATCTGTTCATCACTTGTATGACTTTTTTTGGAGAAATATCTATTTAAGTCTACTGCCCATTTTTAATTGGGCTATTTACTGATACATTCTGGATATCAACCCCTTGTCAGATATAGAGTTTGCCAATTTTTTTTCCCATTCTGTAGGTTGTATCTTCACTCTGATGACTGTTTCCTTCGCGGTGCAGCAGATTTTCAGAGTAATCATCTGTGTTTTTGCTTTTGTTTCCTGTGATATTTGGGGTCTTGACCAAAAACTTCTTGCCTGTTTCAATGTCCTGAAGTATCTTTTCTCCTATGTCTTCTAGTTGTCTCACTGTTTCACATCTTAAGTTTTTAATCCATTTGAGTTGATTTTTGTAACTGGTCAGAGATAAACATCTGGTTGATTCACATGCATGTGGAAGCCCCATTTCCCCAGCACCATTTATTGAAGTCTTTCCATTCTGCAATGTGTGTTGTTAGTACCCTGCCAAAAATCAGTTGGCTATACATGTTTTGAGTTATTTCTAGGTACTCAATTCTGTTCCATTTGTCTGTGTGTCCAATACAAAGCTGTTTTGATTACTATAGTTTTGTAGAGCATTTGAAGTAAGGTAATATAACAAAATGCCTCCATCTTTGTTCTTTTTGCTCCAGGATGCTTTGGCTATTAGGGTATCCTAAAATTTTTCACTATATGCCCAATGTCATGGTATCTAAAGTAGAAAACTTAGTCATACTATTTTTTGTTTTTCCACATTTTTATTGGTACATTATAATCATACATAATGGTGAGATTTGTTACATATGTACATGACATAATAATATAATTTCACCGCTATCAATCATTTCCCCTTTCCCTTTCCTCTTCCCTCCCCCCCCTGGTCCTTTTTCTCTATTCTACCAATCTTCCTTTAATTTTCATGAGACTCCCTCACTTTTTCCTTTTTTTCCTCCAACTTCCACTAATAAAAGAGAAACCATGACTTTTGACTTTCTGAGTTTTGCTTATTTCACTAAATATAATGTAAAGTTGATGTTCTCAAGTTCTATTCGTTTTCCTGCAGATGACATAATTTCATTCTTCTTTATGGCTGAATATAATTCCACTGTATATATGTACCACATTTTCTTTATCCACTCTTCCACTGACAGACATGTAGGCTGGTTTTACAGCTTGGCTATGATGAATTGTGCCGCTATGATCATGGGTATGCATGTATCACTAGAGGAGTCATACTATCTTTTTCAGTGAAGAACAATTATACTGAACACATGTTGTAAGGTACCTACTATCTATTAAGCACTGAATAATCACAATATTGCAGTTTCCGACTAGAAAATAGTTTGTTATGTAAATGTTAGAGGAAAAGATGCATTAAATAGTCACATAAAATCTAACAGCAATTTTCAAACTTCACACAAGCAAAGACAATGTGCATTTTTACTAAAGGCACCATGGCACAGTAGTAGCAGTCACTGTGTCCTTCACAGTATACAGCACACTGTAAAATTATAACCTGACTTTTCTTACTTGAATTACTAAAAAGTATATTAAGCAGAAGAATCTATCAGAAAGGAGCAAAAATTAAAGAATACACATAGTGAATGCCAATTATGGTAAAATCTAACAGTGAGTTTTATAAATCACTTACATGATTACTTTTAATTTTAGTTAATATATTTAAACAGTTGATTAAAAATGAAAATTAGGTGAGTTAGTTACTTGAGAAAGTGACAGCTTGATGGTGCTAGAAATGGAAAATTTCCATCTATGCCTTGTTCAAGAAGCCTAAGGCAAACATTGCCTTGTCTTTGTTATGCTGCCTCACCAAGGCTCCTAAAAATAAATTTAGATAAAGACCTTAGAGAATAAAAGATAATCATTTTTTCCATGCTCAATAAGCTTATTAACATTAGCTCTTGTTGTGTGTTTGTGTGATAAGTGCATGCTCTTCTATACGTGAGTACCAACCACAGAATTACAATGTAGATGTCAGTCTAGATTATTTTTAGGAAGTGATTTCTAAGGGAATAAATATGTCATACATCATCAGACAGACATACTGCCATTCAGATAACTGTAATAATACAGTAAATTTGGTTAGGAAAACTTGAAATGTGAAAATACAGAAATGGAAATATATGAAAACATTAATGAGTGTTTTGGTGTCTTAAACAGCCCTCCCCCCTTTTACAATGTCCCACTGGCACAATACTATTAACCTGTCACATTTGGGCAGCTGTTCCTCCTTCTTAAAATTTTTTTATTGGTGCATTATAGTTGTACATAAAGAAGGGATTTCTTGCTACACATTCATACATGCACATACTATAACAATCTATTTTGGTCCAGTTCCCTCCCTGACACTTCCCCATTCTCCCCTACTCCTTCTCTTTGGTCCCTTTACTCTACTGATCTCCCTTTGACACACACACTCTCTCTCTCTCTCTGACTTTTCTGATCCTTAATAATTGCATGAGAACTTTAACAGATCGCTTTCCATTTTTGATTCTACTATGTATGATATGTGCCTTTGGATAATAAAGCATAGCATGGTGACAGCCCCACAAGATTTTGGGTTTGACGTAAGAACCAGTCAGTGAATCCATGTATTCTGTACTACAGCTCTTTTGTAAAATGGGCTTGGTTTGGTAACAGCATTCTACCACATGACTATAAAACAATTTGTTTATCCATTCATCTACTGATGGGCACTTGATTTGTTGCCGGTTTTTTATCACCATAAGTCAGAATTTATAGTATATAAATCCTGACAACAATAATATTCATCATTTGCTGAATTGTAATAAATGCTTATTCCTATCTCAGGAATTCCTATTTAGAAATGAATAAAAATAAAATTCTCAACTTGATACTAAAGGATTAGAGAAGCTAAAACTTAATCTACAGAATAAATTTTGATCCACTTAGGAAATTCTTAATGCTTGTATTGATATTTACATAAATATAATGTATTAATGTTTGACAAACTTATTCCTTCCTTAAACAGCTACACATGGCCAAAGAGTTCAACAAAAAAGTGCTTCTAAAATTCAGATATTTTTTAATATCAGTTATTGATGGAGTAAAATGGTTCAGAGTCATTTTGGGAAACTAGTTTAAGATCTTCCAAGGTAATTCCTGTTCTACTACTTGAGAGTTGCAAAAACTTTGGAAGAAGTTCTACTTTCCCTGAATGTTCAGACCTCCTGTTAAGGAGATCTCCTCAAATGTACATGGCTTATCACCAAATCAAAAAATGCTGAAAGACTAGACCATTAATTTTCAAGACAATGGTCTATCAAAATTTCAAGTATGCAATGAGTTAAAAAGAAATCACTGGAAGGATCAATGAACAGACTGGTGGAGATATCCATTTTTAACTGAAATTTCTTACTGTATGATTCTGGACAAGTCATTTCATCCCTTTTTCTGTTTTAGTTTCTGCAACTTAGAAAGGGAGAGAGAATAATACTCAACTCACTTGGTTGAAGAAATGATTGAACTGGTTACTGTATGTTGAGAGTATTTTGTAAAAAAAAAAAAGGTACATGTTAATAAAGCACTCTAGAATTTTCACAAAAGAAAAGCAGCACACTATAGTTAAAAGATGTTCCAAGTGCAAGATTTACTCATTTACCTTTATAAAGATGCACGCACAGATATTGTTCCTTAATACGTGCTATGTATATAACTAAACTGGTAGGTTAATAATATTTAGCAGGAAACTGGGAATGGTGGTGCATGCCTGTAATTCCAGCAACTTGGGAGGTTGAGGCAAGAGGATCTCAAGGTCCTAGCCAGTTACAGCAATTTAACGAGGTCCTGTGCAACTCAGTAAGATTGTTTCAAAATAAAAACAGCTAGGGACGTGGGTTCAGTGATTAAGTGCCCCTGGGTTCAATCCCTGATACAGAAAACAACATGACATGCCATAAAATAAAAGAATATTTAGGGGGTCATTTTCAGCCCTAATGAAGTCTATTCAGGAAAACATGTTCTAGGCTAGACCCTTATAAAGGCCAACTTCTGTGATTCTAATTATAACTTTAAATTTGTATTCTCAACTCTCAGGTTCCAGGGCAAAATGTTCTTCTCTGTTTATTGCCTATTCCAACTGACTGTCTACCTCCAACTTCCTAACTAAATGAAGTTCCTGCTTCTAAATGTGCCTATCTTTCTTTGCAGTGCTGTAGACCGGAACTCAGGGCTTCAAGAATGTCAGGCATCCCATCCCTGTTCCTCTTCTAAAGTTTTTCCGAAGCCATCGATTCTGCTCCATTCTCACCTTACTGCCTTAGATCAGGTCCTCATCACTTCCTGCCTGTACTGCAATAGCCTCTAACATTGTCTTCCTGCCTCTAGTTGTAAATCTTTCCAACCCACTCTCTCTGTGCTGCTATCCTTTTTAATTAAAAAACTGAAATCATAGTTACATTAATTTTTTCTCTGTACTTTATTTTAAAAATGCAGCTACTACATCCTTTTCCTCAAAGATAAGCACTTTAAATTTTTGTAGCTGATTTGTCCAGTAGTTATACTTCCATACTTTTCCTTCAATTTTTCTAACATAGAATTCCAAGTTGAAATTTAAAGGCTTTACTCCACTGAGTTATGGTTTCCAATGTTAGTGTGAAGAAATTCAAGGCCATTGTGACTTGTGGTCCTTTAAATGTAATTTATTTTTATTATTTTTCCTCTATGGAAAAAATGTTTAGAAATGTCACAACAAAGTATCTCAGTCTATTTTCATCCATTTCCCAAGTGTTTGGTGGGCCCTATCAATCTGGAATCCTGGGCATTTCAGTGGCTGAGAAATTTCCTTCAATGATTTTTTAAAATTTCCTTATTTATTTTTCTCTGTTCTCTCTCTCCCCTTAAACTATTATTCAGATGTCATCCTTCTAGGATGGTAATACTTTTTTTTTTCTTTTTAGTGGGGGGGGGGACACTGAGAGAGAGGGAATGAGAGAATCAATTTTATTTAGTTTTTCATGTAACTTCTGTTGCTCTGACACTTCGTTGTTTAAGTGGTGCTGGGGTTCGAACCTAGGTCCTCGTGCATGCCAGGCAACTGTAACTGCTGAGCCACCACTCCAGTCCCCACCCCTGTCTTTTTTAAGAGAGAAGAGAGAATCAATTTTACTTATTTATTCATTTGGTTTTGTTTCCCCAACACTTAGTTGTGTTGCTGGGGTTTGAACCTGGGTCCTTGCGCATGCCAGGCAAGTGTTGTAACTGCTGAGCCCTGGATGGTTATACTTTTATTTTTTCCTTTTCCCTGTTTTACCTCTTCTTTTTATGTACTTTCTGGAAAAATTTCTAAACTTTACACTGCAATGTTTCAATGAGTTTAGTCACTGATTTTTAAAATCTGAAGCAATGTTTGTGGATTTTACCACTAATACAGTTTTCCATAACTAAAAGTGACAGAAAACTGACTGAGTATAAATTTCCTATGATTTGTACAGATTGCCTGGTAGGTTAACAATGTTCAGGGAGAACTGTACCACTCCCAAAATGATTTAAAAAGCATTTTATGCAAAGCAAAGCAAAAAAAAAAAAAAAAAAAAAAAGCTCCAGACTCTTGAATTTCACAAGAATCAGATTTGGAGGCCAGATATTTCAACACTGTTCCAAGTTTCATCATCTACAGATAAGAAATCCTAGGAAACAAAAATTTTCAGTATCATCTATCAATGTATTATGTTGACAGTGCTACTTTTATACCAAGTTTTCAGGAAGTTTTAACACACAGCCATTCTTCCTTTTTTATTTGTACAAATGTCTAAGATATAGTTGTAAGAAAAATATTTGGTTCTTTCTACATCAAACAGAACACATCCTTGGAATTTCCAGCCTGATTTCCAAGGTTAAGAGAATGAAGAGGTCATTGAGGCCAGTAAGGTCACCATCCTGATGAAGATGGAAGATTTCAAAACAGAATTGTATCATTCAGTAATAAATGACACTCGTCAGCAAAATAAATGCTATAAAAAAGAGGCTGTCATTTGCCTTTCCATGATGTTGATACACATTGTAAAATTGTTCATTATTTTGTTTTTTCTATCAACCTGACTGTCAGTACTTCAGTTTGGTTTAATTCATTGCTTTAGAAATAATCACATTTGGGGCTGGAGGGGTGGATTGGCGGTTACGGCGTTTGCCTGGCATGAGCAAGTACGCGAGTTCAAATCCCAGCACCACGTACACAATGAAGTTTAGGAGCAACAAAGGTTACATGAATAACTAAATAAAACTGATTCTTTCTCCCTCTCTCTCTCACTGTTCTTCTCTCTTAAAAAAATCATATTTCCACCATTTTTACTCATGTCTACACGCTGTAACAAAATCATCTTAAACCAAACAGTTTTACAGAAAATTGGTAAAATTTTAAGATCATTTTGGATTCCTCACATTTCTCTCCTAAGTCTTATCTGCTGCCAAGTACCACACACATTTTGGTTTCAACACCACAAACCAACTGGTATACTTTCAACAGATTCTATTTGCACCACTCGCCCCTCTTCCATTCTGACTGACTCACAACATTCCTTGTTCAGCCCATTTCTCTCTAACCCCTATTGCCACCTCGAGGTTTTTCCTCCTCTACAATTTCTGTATTAAATTAAAATCCCACTCATTAACTTTACACTTACTATCCAACTAAAAAACAAAACCAGGAACAACCTCAATAGCAGAGCCCATAATGCCAAAGCTAAGTAGGAAAGCTGAGGCAGGAAGATGATGGGTTTGAAGCTAGCCTTAGCAACAAAGGAAGACCCTGTCTCAAAACAAAGATAAATAAAAAGTTAAAAAAAAAAAGCAACCAAACACTTCTCTGCTCCATTTCCTAATTTTATCCTTCCTCTATATTTTTTTTTCTCATGCTCTGTGGGTATGTGAATTGCTGCTTAATAAACAATCTGCTGACACTTCTTTCTCTGAAAATAATTTAAAGTTTCATCTTGTACTTGGAGCTCTAGTCACAGATCTACCTTTTCAGTATCACCTAAACATTTTATTTCCTGCCCACAATGGCTTTTATCTAACAGATTATCATAAAATGATCATTTCCAACATGGAAAAAAGCTAAATAAAAATTAACAAGCATAAAAACAGAACAGGGAACAACAACAAAAAAGGTGTCTGGATAACAGGAAGGATTCTGTAGTTTGTTACTTTCTAATTTATCAAAAAATTTCTTAGTGTCCATTATGATAATGTTGAAAAATAATTGTGAGGGATGGATATTTAACCAACTGTAGCAATATTCAGTTAATTAATATATATGTTACTTAAAATACATGCATACTATGGCATTTTTTTTATTAGAATATAGAAATACAGTTGAGGGAGAAACATTATCAAAACATTGTCAATCAGTGGATACAAACTTTGTTATTGAGGGGAAAAACCAGATCATGGATAACCACCTTGGATTTTACCTTTTGCATTTTCCCCCAGAAGAACTCATGCGTTGAATGGATAGTTTGTGGAGGAATGACATCGGCTTCTGGGATGGTTCCCCCATCTTCCCAATTTCCAGTCTCCTATGAGTTCTTCGTATACCCTCCCCCTCCCCATCCCCCTCCCTACACCTCTGAGAATCCTATAGAGCCATCCCCCTAATGTTC
>PVKS010018454.1:0-40099 GCA_004027875.1 Aplodontia rufa
AGCAGCACAATTTACTATTGCTAGGCTATGGAAACAACCCCGGTGTCCCTCACAGGAAGAATGGATCCAAAAACTGTGGTACATTTATACCATGGAATATTACACAGCAATTAGAAACAATGACATTGCAGCCTTTGAAGGTAAATGGATGGCTATGGAAGAGATGATGCTGAGTAAAATCAGCTTAACCCAGAGAGCTAAGGGTTGTCTCCACTCATGTGTGGAGGTGGGGACTAGACCCTGGGCAGTGAGAAAATTGGTCTAAAAGCATTTGTTAAATACAGATAAGATGTAATGATTTACAACCTAATACTTTTTTTAGAGATATAGTGGGAAGGGGGAGGGTGGGATAAGGGAGGGTAACTGGGGGGGCACTCCTGGGGGTAATTGCAATATCCAAAATCTATACACATTTTATATTATCTTGTTAATAACTTGTATGGCTGTTCAAAAATAAAAATAAAAAAATGATATAGAAAATTTATATACTCGTTGAATAAAAAGTGGTTTTATGCATCTATATAATATGGTTTATTTGTCCAAATTGGGGGCATTTATAGGATTTTTTTTGAGTTTTTAGGAAATACAGAAATGTTTCCTTACTGTAGATATATAGAAAATCAAGCTCTGACCAAACCCCAGGAATGTCTCCTATCTATATATTCCTATACAATCAGGTAACAAGATTAGTCAATAGATCTCTTGGGCCTGTTCTACAAGAGTTATTACATTTATCCCTATTATTACTTTCATTTTTAAAAACAATTTGTTTTCACACATCACATTTAACCCTTTAAAAAGAAGGTGGTTAATTTTAACTTAACTGAAATCTCCTCCCACAGTTTTTCTGTATTTCCTGTTTCCAGGCCAACAGAATCCTTTGGGCCCTGACTTCTGTCCTCTATTTCCCTAATAGATAGGTGTTTTCCAAGCTCTCCCACTGTATTCCAGTTCTCAAAATTGAATTCCACTGTCTTACTTCAACTACCACTTTATATGAATAATTTTCAACCTGTGTCTTTGAGCTAGTGCTCTCTTTACAGAACATAAAACATCTTTCTGGTTACTTTCCAAAGGTTTCCACTTAGATCCTCACTTGAAGCCCACCATAATCATCATCTTCCCTTCAGAACTGGCTTCTCCTGATTTTTCCTTTTCTTCTCACATAATATCATTTCTCATTATTTTCCAAATAGAAGCTCAAACTTGAATCTCATTTGCCTGTAACTTCTCTTTCTCAAGTCAAGCTATCATTAATTCTTATCAGTCCTTTCAAGAGTTATCCGATTAGGGGAGGAAAAAAAATAAATGTTTTCTGGACAATAAATGTCAAGAAGAAAAAAAGGAATACCATAAACTTAAGTGCACACACACAAGAGTTATCCCATTAGTATCTTTTAATTTATACAACTAGCATGTCCAATTAAGTGTGCATCGTTGTTACCTAAACTGCTTCCATTGCTTCCTATTTGACCCCTTTTTAGTTTCTCCCATACTACAATCAATCCTACTCTCTACTACAAAGTGAATTTTTCACAAATGTCATAAGTTCACTCTGCTTAGTTTTCAAATCTAAACTTCCCAATATCTTCTAACAGAAGAAAATACCTACCTTATTTATAGCTCTCCAGTCTCCCTGATCTGCTAATCTATCCTGTGTGGTCCCCATAGAAAGACCTTCCCACACTCTGCTGAAAACCTGTTTTTCAAAGGCCAGCATAGATTTTTACCTCCTCCACGACCATTTCTAATAATGCAGTGACTTCTGCATCTTGTTATATATTGCCCTAATAGTCTGCCCAAGAGGGGCAGTGCAATGCAGTAAAGCAGAGAACCATTTAATCAGGCACTGACCAAAGCACAACTCTGCTAATAAGTTGCTTTAGAGTACCTTTACAAGTCATTTTACCTCTCCAAGCCTAGGGTGCCCACTTAAAGGGGGGTCATTTTTTTTTTAAAGACCATTTTTTTAAAAGATGCAATGACCAAAGTATCTTAGAATATTCCAATGTCATTGGAAATTCAATCATTTCAATGAACCAAAGAGAAAATATAGGAACAACTTTCCTACTTGTTGATGCCTAATACAAGTTGTATGGAGGCCTCTGAGAAATATTTTGCCAATTATTGAACAAGAAATCTTGTAAAGGCAGCATATTTCTGGAATTTTAAGAGCTCAAACTAGAAGTTCTGGCCTCTGACGCTCAGCTCTGGGTTTAATATTTAAGTATACCAAGCCATCAAGGGATGATTTCCTGCAAAGCCTTTTGGGAAAGCAATAACAACTAAAATCAAGTTCAGGTTTTGATGGGGAAAACAGAGAAAAAGAACTGTAGGTAGAAGTCAGAAGAGGAAGCCAGATCTGAAGGGACAGGGATGATTGTGTTGTCTTCAGGTGAGAGGGTAAGATCTAAGTAGAAACCTTTGAAAGGTAGAGCCAAAAAGATATCCTATGTTCAGAAAAGAGATCAGATCATGAGCTAAACAAGGACTCTCCTGTAGAAGAAATGAATTTTAATTTCACTTTCTGACATTTAATAGCCACATAAATTAACTTCTGGTGTGGTATTCTTGTCTGAGAAATAATGACTAAATACTACCATTTACGCTTATTAAGAGAAAGTAAACTGTAAACGGTAAATTATACAAATTTGTTTCACAAATCCAATAACATTCTCCACTAAATATCAAGTCCTCAAATGCTAACTTCACCCAGCTCTTCTACTACGGGAGAATGCTTGATTGTAGTAGTTTGTCAACAGTGAAATCATTTGAAGACCATTTATAAACTTAAGAACTTTTCTGTGATCAGGGACAGGTTCAGTCTTGCAAATGGAGAAGATGAAAAGATCTTTAAGTCAGGAAAATTTGAACTTTCTCACTCTTTTGAGATGTAGATGCCAATGTCTTTGTGCTTTTTACACTTTTGCCAAGGCAATCAAATCATTGAATTTTGGAAAGACAACTGAATGATATAGTTTTAAAAAATCAATTTGTTCTAAGATATATATAAAATTCCCTCAAAGGAATTACATGCATGGATTATTTCATAACAAAAAATCTTTCATTTTTATGATGTATATAGTACCACTTGTGACTTTGGTGCTCATATCTTAAAGACTAACTTGCTCATAAAAATAAATCAGATGTTTCTATAGAGCTATATAATGCTGCTGCTGTCTGCTTACCCCTAGTACCTAATGAGGCATGAGACAGGCTCTGAGCACAATCAAGTTGTTTACTTTCCTCTGACCAATAAAGAACAAAAAAGTATTAGCACTTCTATTCATCTATATCAAAGACACAAGGGAATAAAGAAAATATCTTCAATATTAATATGCCTGCAAATTTTTACATTACAAGATGAAGGTAAGTGATGATGGACAAGAAAGAATTAAAGCAATGGTCCAATCCATCAATAGCATCAGGATGACAAACAGAATGCATTGGTAGCATCTAAAGATATGACCCTCATGCCTCTGAATCCTTTTAGCGATCCAAAGAGCCTCTGCTGTTGTTGTTGCTGTCAACATAAATGGGAGAACAGTCCTAGGATTTAAAAAAAAATTAACAGAGGGCACCAAAAAAAAAAGAAAAAGACAACAATCTTGTTATGCAAATAACCCTAGCTTTGGAAACATCTTAAAAGTTACAAGACGTAAAGCTTAGTTTTGCAAGGAAAATATTAACACAGGCAGCAATAAGAGTTTCATTGTTAAGTAATTTAAAATATCCTAAAATGTAATTCTAGGGAGTATTTAAGAGGAATATGAGATTGTGGTGGCAAGACTTTTATATACTTTTATTGAAAATCATTTACTAGTAAGCTTGATGATAATTCAGAACCCTCCCACTGTCAAGTCTTCAGCAGGGGTAGAAAAATAAACAAGGGGGTTGCCACAATGCTCATAGTCCAAGTCAACTCACACAGGCACCTGCTGGCCTTGTTGTGAATCTGGATTCCTGCCACTCAGCAGTCAGGAAAGTGAGTCCACAGAGCTTCATAAACGTTCAATTTATTCACAATAGTCATAGCTCTGCCAACAGAAGAAACAACCTTGTACAGTCCCTGACTTTCTCTCCAACACACAGAACCAATTTATCCCTTTATTTACCTTTCAAAACCTTTTTTTATGTATCTCCCAACTGCTAGTCCAGCCATTGCCCTAAGAGAATTCAGAGAAACTTCATGTAGCTCCATTCTTGGAATATTTTTATTCCCTGAAATATTAACGTAGTTAATTTTGGTAGATGCTTTCAAACCTTTTTCCAAACTGGTTGCACCAGTTTAACACCCCCTGGAAAAACAAGTTTTAATTCCTCCATATTCTTCTTTAAAGTACCATCAGTCTATCATTTGAGCCATTCTGATGTCAGCAGTAGCGGCATCTCATTGTGCTACTTCATCTCCCTGCTGACTGATGATATTGAGCCCCTTTCTATATGCTTGCTGACTTGCGATATCTACTCTTATAAAATATTTATTCAAATGTTTCACCCATATATTATGGAACTACTTGTCTTTTGTGTATAGACTAGCAGGAGCTTGTTACATATCAGTGATACAAGTCCTATTTTTAATGCATGCATTCCAACCAAAAAGCTGATTAATGAGCTAAAAGTACACAAAATTATTTAATATAAGTTTTATGTGATGCAGGATCCTTCAGAAATGAGGATCCAAAGAAATGGAAAACTATATTCTACGCTGTTTCATGGAAAAGTGGATAGTTGAATGAATGTGATTGAACTAAAAGGGGTATGATTTTGTGGTAATAAACTAGGGGAACTCAGCCAGGCCTGTTTGCTCAGATTCTTTCCTGCATCCATGTCTTTATCAATAGAGACATTCCTCTCCTCTGGGCAGAGGGAGGACCCCTCTGGGAAAGAGGTCTTACGATGTATTTTCAGAGCATAGTCAGCTAGGCTTTATGGCCCATTTCAAGGGACAACAAGGGAATTTCTTTCCTGTTTCTATGGACTGCCTCTGTTGTTTCCTCAAAGGTCACATGCCATATTTTAGTCAAGCATTTCTTTAATCCCATCAACCTCAATAAGCAAATGTTCTTAATATTGACAAACTCTAATTTATCAACTATTTCTTTTATGAATTATGTTTATGTTCTCTTTAAGAAATGTTTACCTTTTTTGATTCATGCCTTCATGAATCCATTTTCCTATATTTTCTTCTAGATTTAATTCTATGAAGACTTGCTTAGATTTAATTCTGTCATTCAATTAACCATAATTTGTGTATGATGACCTAGAAAAACAGTTTTTTTTCCCATATAGATCTAATTTGACATCTTTTATTAAAAACACCTACTACAGAATTACAGTTGTCAGAAGTTATGTGACCATGGGTGTGTCTGTTTCTGAACTCTGATTCCATTGTATGAAAAGGAGTCCAAAATGAGAAATGAGCAGCTGATTCTGTTTGGCAATATGAACTACAGATAAACATATCACCCTGCAGTTCCAGTCCCTTCATTGCCATCAGATGAACACTCACAAACGTAATAGTCAGAAATCACAATGCAAATATCAATAATGTAGTGTGTAAACAGTGTTGCATTCATACACAACTTTCAAAAATTGCAGTTCATCCTAACATTACCTCATAGTAATAAAATGAACTATTCATGCATACAACATGGAAACAGACATAATGATGCATGCAATAAGCCACATACAACAGAATATATGTAAAATACAAAAATAAGCAAAACTCACTTGTGGTAATAAAATCAACAGTGAATTTCTGTAAGAGTCAGGAGGGATTGAGAGGAAAGAAACATGAGAGAACTTTCTGGAGTTCCGGAAATACTTTATGTCTTGGTTTAGGTGGTGGTTACATAGGAATAATTTATAGACGTAGAAAAAATCATCAAGATATACACTTAAGACTTGTGCATTTTACTGTGTTGCAGTAAGTTTCTATTGTTGCTGTAACAAATCAGTACAAATTTAACAGCTTAAAAACCCAGTCTTTCACACAGTCCCATGAAAAGTCCAGGTTGGTTCAAGTGATCTCTCTCACAGGGCCAAAATCAACATGTTGGCAAGCTAAGCTCTACATGGGGGCCTCTTGGAAAAGCCTGTTTCCAAGGGCTTTCTGATTGACAGAATCCTGTATCTTGCCTTTGTAGGTCTAAGGTCCCTATTTCCTTACTGGTTGTTGCAAGGAGTCACTCCAAGCTCATGAGCCCTCCTACTAGTCCTGGAAGGTGGGCTCTTGCATCTCAGAGCAAATAAGAGTACATTAACACCTTCTTAAACTCTCTCAACATTCCTCCCTTCTTTACCTGCTTGAGCCTTCTCTGTCACATCTTTGACTCTTCTGCCTTCCTCTTTTACTTTTAAGGGATCATGTGATTATAGTGGGCTCATCCAGATAGTTCAGGATAATCTCATAATTTTGAATATGAACTTTAAAATATCTCCTAAGTCCTTTACGATATGTAACATGTTCACAGGATGGGGATTGGAGTGTGGACATTTGACGCAGATCATATTTGAACAGCCATAGTTATCTCCAATAACTTTTTGGTATAATAGCATAAAGATTAAGGTACCTTTATCATAAAAACTAAAGGCAGGTCCATGTGGTACATCTTTAGCCTGGACTTCTATCACATTTGGTCTTATTCCAGTTATGTCCTTTTGACCCACTCCATGCTTGTGCTCCCAAAGTAGAATTTTCATAAGTCTACCTTCTGTTTATTTCATCTATATCATATATTAGTCATGTGCTTCTAAATCCACTGAATATTCTAATGTGATTATGACATAAAACTAAATTTATATACTTATCAATTCCTAAAACCAAATACATTTTATATTGTTATTTACTTAATTATAATTCCCTCTGGCCAGTTCTAGTCTGTCAGTACACTTTAAAAAATAAGAACAATATTTCACTGTTATTTAGGGTACTATATCAAACATAGGTTGTACAAGTATAATCTCAAACACATTTAAAAAGGTTTTCAGTATTGGTTTGTTTATTCCAAGTTAGTTAAAAACTCATCTTTGGAACCGTTATTTTTACTTGATGAAGATACTTGAAGAAAAAAAAATTACCCAAACTACTTGGTAATTTATGCAGTTGTGCTGTCAAAATCTGATGTACTTTCAGCTTCCAAAGCACGCAGATTCTTGTGCTGTTTTCTACATAATCCAGCATCAAATAAAGGCATCAGTAATTTTGACTTGATTGCACTATAATTATTCAAAGATCTTTAATTTTATGCTCTGGCCTAATTTCCATATCTGTTGTTATCATTTAAAATGATTATTATAGATAATATACCTAAAGTACTTGCATTAATTGGAAAATGCAATTTTTGAACAACAGCAGTCATAATAAAAACAACTCAATATAAAGTCCACCATGGCAATGTAGCTGTATTTATTTGCAACATAAATCAAGACCAGGAGCATAAACTCGGCACCTACTGTCCCCTTTTCAACTTGGCATGATCATTCCACAGTGAATCTCACCACATCTTGACCAAGGACCATTTCCATTCACCAAGTCATTCTCTCTGACATCTCACAAGTAAAGCAAGCTCCCAGGCTGAGAAGGATATCTTAAGAATCCCCTCTTCGGCTGAAGCAGGGATTTGCTTTTTGCAGCTGCTCAGCAGGGCTCTGCACCTCTTATCAATCAAGGGGAAGCTGCAACATTTCCTCTTCTCTGCAGGAAACATGTCTCTAGCTGAGACTTACCAGCAGGGATTCTAGCACTTCTGCCAGACAAGAAAAGAATTCAGGGTCAAGGAGAAAAGAAAAAGGTGAAAGGGAAGGTAAGAGAGGAGACAGTACAAATAAGGAATTAGAGACTGTTTATCATACACCTCTCACAGGAGGTCTCAATAGAAAGTTTCTTTGGGAGGCAGGTGGAGGATCTTTGTAGGTACAAAAAAAAAAAACTTCAGAAAAATATTATTCTTCATAGAAAGGTATGTTAGAAGGAATAAAGATAGGCACAAGGTAAACAAACAGGAAAGAAGAAGATTGTAGCTGTAACTCTAAAAGCCCCATGATCAGGGGCTGGAGCGGTGGCTCCCTGGGGGTGCCATGCACAAGTGCACAGGTTCTCAAACCCCAGCACCCATGTACACAACTAAGTGTCAAAGGAAAGCCATGTGGAAAAACTCAATAAAAATTGGTTGTTTCTCACTGTCCTCTCTTTAAAAAATAAAAAGCCCCACGATCAGATTTACATCCCAGACCTGTCCTTTCCTCCAAGACAGTCACTCCCAAATTTGAGAAATCTGCAAATCTTAGAGTTATTGTAAATTTACAAATCTCTGGAAGGTGTCTCATTTTGAATCAAGCTTAAATGCACTATCAGCCTACACAATGTAGTTTTAGGTTAGATAAAACAAATGGAAATATATTTTGAGGAAGCTATAAAGAGACACATTCCAAATTTTATCTAGATAGAAAAGAAAATGTCAACCTGAACATCCTGGAACAAAGCCAGACCACCACCCATATGCCTGATGATCCAGGATTAGAGCATTGAGTTCACCAGGCTGATGTTGTTCCCACATGCCTTCCCATACCATGGCCTCATAAAGTTCACTTTAGAAGAACAATATGAGACCCCAAAACCCTGCTGCTCCCTCTTGAGATAGCCCACATTCTTCTCTGAGAATGCATGCCTTCACCTTTCAGTTTCAAATAAAGCTATTCCTCTTTGCTAAAACTTGTAATATCCTTAAATTCTTTTCGCTGTGGTATCAAGCACATGGAAGGTCCAAATAGAGGTCTACTGTTCCCCTGGAGAATTTCCTCCAATGCCTTATTGTGACAATAGCAAAAGAAGTTTTTAATTGGAGGTACTACAAAAAAATTTAAATGCTAAACATTGTATTAACTTTTGTTTTCACTGAAAGGTCATATTTCCCTGAACACAAAGCAGCCAAAACCTGAACCAAGGATCTCTTGTTATAAAATTGCATTATATCCAGTTAAAGATTTTCAAATTGCTCTTTATTTTTTTCTTAAAGAGAAAATTTTATTTTACTTGTTCATCTGGCCTTTGTTTCTCCGACACATAGTTGTGTATGTGGTGCTAGGGTTTGAACCCGGGTTCTATCACATGACAGGCAAGCACTCCAACCGCTGAGCCACCACTCCAGCATCTCAAATTGCTCTTGTTTAATTCGAATTCACATTTTAAGACAATTGAACAATTGGGTTCAGTCATTAGCTAGGTTTTGAAAGCCTAGAGAATATTGTGATAGTGCCTGAACCCTAGTAAAGTAGAAATATCATAATGCCTGTCTCTCAAAGTTAAAAAAAAAAAAAAAGCCAACAAAAAGGATTATCTAGTCCTAAAAGAGGTTTGTAATTGTCAGTTCAAATTATTACACTTAATTTTTTATCATCTCATTCTTCTATGAAAAAGGCAGATTTTCTAAAAGATGATATATATTTTACAATGCTTTGAAAAGAAGAAAAATAGTGGCTGGAGAGGTGGCTCAGCGGTTACGGTGCTTGCCCAGCATGCATGAGTACGCGAGTTTGAACCCCAGCTCCCCGGTACACTACAAAGTCTCGGAGCAACAAAAGCCACAAGAAAAACTAAATTAAAATTGTTTCTCTCTCACTCACTGTCCCTCTTCTTTAAAAAAAGAAAGAAACTACATATAAACCTATCTAGAACCCTAACATATGGAAATTCAAGAAGTTTTGTCAAAGTTCTGATCACTAGCTCTGCCACTGAATAAAGTAAAGATACCACTACCAGTAGCTCAGAATAAATGATAATAATGATGCAAGTCCAGCTTCTTCCTTAACAAAACTCCTATGGTGCATGCTGTAAAATCAAAATTAAATGAATGGGATCCAATTAAACTAAAAAGCTTCTGCACAGCTAAAGATCTAGTCAAGAGCATCAAGAGAGAACCTACAGAATGGGAGAAAATTTTCGCCTGCTACACCTCGGACAGAGGGCTAATGTCCAGAATATACAGGGAACTAAAGAAACTAAAGTCCAAACTCGCAAATAATCCAATCGATAAATGGGCTAAAGATCTCAGAAGGAACTTCTCTCCAGTGGAAGTTCAGAAAGCCCACAAATATATGACAAAATGCTCTACATCATTAGCTATAAGGGAAATGCAAATCAAAACTTCAATGAGATACCACCTCACTCCTATTAGAGTGGCAAAAATGAAGAATACAAACAACGACAGATGCTGGAGGGGCTGTGGGAAAAGGGGAACACTATTACACTGCTGGTGGGACTGCAAACTGGTTCAGCCACTATGGAAAGCAGTGTGGAGAATCCTCAAAAAATTAAGGATGGAACCATCTTACGACCCAGCTATCCCACTCCTGGGAATTTTCCCAAAAGACTTAGAATCAGCGTATTATAGTGATGTGGCTTCATCAATGTTTTTAGCAGCTCAATTTACTATAGCTAGATTATGGAACCAACCCAGATGCCCCTCACTTGACGAGTGGATACAAAAGCTTTGGTACATATATACTATGGAATACTACTCGGCCATTAGAGAGGACGATATTATGGCTTTTGAAATCACATGGATGGAGATGGATAGAATTATGCTTAGTGAAGTCTCCCAATGTCTGAGACTCAAGGGCCAAATGGTTTCTCTCATCTGTTGATGCTAGAATTTATGGGGAAGCAGTAGGGCAGACGGCTAACCTAACAAAACCTCAAATTGAATGACTTTCAGAGTAATAGGGGGATAGCTCTCTAGGACACTTAGAGGTGTAGGGAGGGGGATGGGGAGGGGGGAGGGTATATGAAGAACTCATAGGAGTCTGATGATTGGGAGGATGGGGGAACCATCCCAGAAGCGGATGTCATTCCTCCACGATCTACCCATTTAACACATGAGTTCTGGGGGAAACTGCAACAGGTGAAACCCAAGGTGGTTTATCTATGCTTTGGCATTACCCCTGGATAACAAAGTTTATATGCATTGATTGCTACTGTTTTGATAATGTTTCCCCCCAACTGTATCTCTATATACTTCTAATAAAAAATAATAATAATGATGCCAGTCTTGTGGATGTTGGGTTCATGTCTTCTAGGAGTCGAAGAATGAAACCGAGGGACTCCGAGGCAAGCACAATAGACAGACTTTATTTTAAGAAAATAGAAAGCAAAGCATAGGGAAGAAAGCAGACTTCCCCCAGAGTGGGAGAAGGTGACAGAGCCGAAGAGGCAGCTAGGTTTGCCCTTTTTATAGGAAGTTCACCTTTGAATTGGTCCTCCTCTACCTTCCACCAAACCTAGGACATGGGTGCAGGAAATTCTGGTTGGCTCCAGCCTTGGTTTTGCACCTCAGGCATCAATATAAAGAATGTAGTGCCTGGCTTAGCAGAAGGGAGTATCTGCATCTGGAACCACCTTGCCAGACCCTTCTCACTAGCATTGGGGGATGTCAAATTGATCTTAAAGAAAAAGAACCAGTTTTCCCTTGATTGACTCAAACATTTTAACTACTCTTGACTACTCTGACTGCCCAAATTTTTCTCCCTATCTCACTGATATGGCATAAACTTTGAGTTCAAATCGAGGAAGAATAAAATGCTATTGTTAAAGTAAGGAAATATGTCCAGTATTCCTCTCACAAATAAAAATAGAAGAATAATTTAACTTCTAACCATTAACTTAAATTTACATACACTAACAAGCATAATATGCAGATGTGAGTGGTCATAACATAGGCATCCACAAGCCATAATAACCCTCAGGAATGGAATGGGGTAAACACAGTGACTTCACAATCCACATATCACAGAAGGAATAAAAAAGGCATATATCTCTAGGACAATCCACAAAGATGTCAGAAAATCTTAGAGAATCCAAAGACCCCATCAGGGATGTAGGATTTAGTGTTAGAATCACCTGCTCCCTTCTCTCCTTATCACTACTAAAAAGGAAATCCAAATAAAAGACACAAAAGTACAACTGTAGAAGAAAGAAAGAAATTAAGGAAGAAAAACCTCCAAGCTTATAATGGGTTTTCTCTGCTTGGTTAATAAAAAAGAGAGAAGAAAAGAATACCGTGCCAAGTTTCCAGTGCTCATTTTATCATTTAATTTCACAAAGCAGACCTTAACTTTGCATAAATTCCATAATTTCTAGCCTAGAGCTAGAGGAAATAGGACCCCCTGCCAAACAGCAGCCCAGAAAACTCACATTTGCCCGAGTGTCAGCATGAACAACGCAGTCGAAGGTTAATATTTAATCTGGCCTCTTCTGTGATCCTTAAAATCATGTGGATAAGGTGAAGTTACTTTGAAATTGCTGAAAGCAATATTTCATTCACCATGAAACAGAAGTTATGTTGGAAGGAGGGGAAATGAGGAAGCCAAGCAGAATTTGTGCAGGCTGAATAAATTTTTTTGTACTAGCAACATATTAAACAGGCCAACTGATTTGAGAGCATAAAGAATCTGCTTTAATCTTGTCTTTTCACAGGAAAAAGTCCTTCAGGGGTTTCACTTCCTGGGTGTGTTTATGCTGAGTTACTGAGAAGCAACTAAAGGAATAGGTAGGCTAGATGAAAGAAAGGTAAAAAGAAAGGCAGTGAGGGATAAGGGAGGAGATGATGGAGCTAATTGCAATCTAAAATGTTTGATTTCCTATAAGAAATCACCTAAAAGTGTTTTGTCTTCCTCTCAAATCTTTATATTAGTTCATTTCTTTCAGCATCGATTCCTAAGTTAAGTCCATTAACTTCCCCTGGGTTCCTTTAACAGGAGGGTTTTCCTCCCTTCTTTTCTGGTGGGTTACTAATGCTACATTATTCATTCTTACTTTTGGTCACAAAATATTTTATGTATATATATATTTCATACATATATTGTGTATATATGTATGAAATATATATATATATGAATTCTCTGTTTTGGAGTCAAAATGAGCCACGGAATTGTGAGTCAGTCCCCATTTCTGCACAAAACATGCCTAATGCTGACTGTATGATAAAGGTACTTCAGGACTGAAGTGGTGGCTCTGTGCTGGTTACAGCATTTGCCCAGCATGCCCAAGTACATGGGTTCAAACCCCAGTACCCATGTACACAACTAAGTGTCAGCAACAAAAGCCCTATGAAAAACTAAAAATTTATTCTCTCTCCCCCTCTGTCCTTCTCTCTTACAAAAAATAAAAATAAAGTACTTCATTTACACACTTTTACAATACCAAATGATGAGTCACCTGAAGGTAGTATTCATTTTGGCTTTAATGAATAAAATAGCTTTGGAAAACCATAATCAAATGAACTTCCAAGACAAGAAATGGACATAGGTCAAAATATGTAATCAATACTTCTTTAAGAGTAGATTCCATTTTAAATCTACTACCTAATGTAGAGGCTAAATATGTCTTTAAGCCACTTTTTTCTAATTTCCTTCAAAGCTTTTACATATAAGGACTGATATGAGGAAAAATATATACTCAATTGTTATCTTAATGTTAGGACTTTGTACTCTGTCAGCCTTTTGAAATCCTGTAATGTTTTACCATCTCATTGAGTTTACAAGTGTCACTTTGATTTATATTTTCCAGGATATTTTCTACGTTTCTTTCTGAGTAGTGTGTAATCCTTGCCATTAGCCTGTTAATTTTCAGGTTAATTAGGGATCACCTCTCTTTGAAAGTCTGGCAAAATGCACAAGTGTAACCAGGGCAACTAGCCCACAGACTGTAGCATATATACTATATAGCTACTTGAGCCTGCTTCCCTAAGAGAATTCGACATAACACTCAGCTTTCACAACTTTAAGCTCAGTTGAGTTCAATTTGATCTACAGAGTACTAGACAGAGAAATAAAATAGAAAAGTCAAATGAGTTAAAACTGTGATTACTATAGTTTCATTACACAGTTAGGTTTTAAATGTTACTTGAAACCATGCAGTAATGGTGGTACAATGCCTGCACTTCCTCAGTTGCAAGTGGATGGGTGTGGTCCCTTGAGTGGGACCAACTTTTTCTATCCCCAAAGCCCTCCCAAAACCAGGCATATGGTAAATTGAAAGGGCAAGGTTTCTCTCTAGTGCCTTTTATAAGGGGGTGAATTCCATTCACCAGGGCAAAACTCTCAGCCCTTAATCATTCCCAAAGGTTCCAAAATTAATCCTATGGCTTTGGTGGTAAGGTTTCAAAATATGAATCAGGAGGTGGGAGAACACAAATGTTCAGACTACTACTGGAACAAACATCTGTGGGTAAATTTATAACAATTTAAAATCCATCCCAAGGACTTTTAAAATCAGAAATAAGGGGGATGGAGCAGTTGCTCAGTGGTTATGGTGCTTGCCTGAAATGCGCTAGTATGCAGGCTCGAACATACACAAAGAGTCAGAGCAAACACAAACTAAAGAAAATCAATTCTCTTTTTGTCTCTCTCACTGTCCCCTTCTCAAAAAAAATCAGAAATATGGGGAGAGGATTTGTGGCTTTTCCCTCTTTGTGGTAACAAAATTAAATTAACAAGCTATTCCCCCAGACTAAGGCAATTACTCACCATTTCATCAGGACATACTCAATGAAATCTTGGTTCTATTCTATTACTTGGTCAGCTTTCTTCAAGAGAGAGCATTGTGCATTCTGGCTCCACAGCTTGATTGTTCCCTGACTCTTTCAAACTGACTTTCCTTCATATTTTATTGCTCTTTCTCCAAAGTTAATATAGTTCCCCAAAGATAATACATTTGTACCTGTCAGCATCTCCATTTTATCCTAATCTCCCTCAGTAAATGGCACTTATATTCCAACTCATTTGTATAATGTCAATTTTGCATCATTAACATGCAATAAACTAGCTCTTCTAGTTCAAACCAACTGAAAGCGGATTGTTTTTTCCTTATCCAGAAGGCTATCTGGTATATAATATAATAGCTACTATTTATTAAAAGCCAAATCCAACATGTAGGCCTTCTATCATTATCATCATTGCCCTGGAAGATAGTAATGCAAGACCCACATATGAGGACATAAAGATCCAGGACGTAAAAATCGTGCAACAGCTATTTTGTCCAAGGATCTGTCAAGCTTCTGGCACTCTACTCTTCTTGGCACTCAACATACATGATTGCCTCATGTCATGTTTGTCATCTGCCAACAAATGAGGTATGATGACCATGTCTTATAAATATAGAACCCTGGGTTCAGTGCAAAGACCCTACCACAGTCACACAGCTGTTACACGGTAAAGCCAGAGGAGGTTCAGGACGCTTTGCAGAGGCCTCCCTCTTTTCACTGCACCATGCCCTAACTCCATGAAAGTTCCCTTCCAAAACATGGAGGGATTCAGGTCCACATGTAACAAGCTCTTGACTTTTGATCATTTTTTAAGGGCCTTATTTTCATTGGGAGCTGGGTGTTCTGTATTTTAAAAGTTGACATACATGAGCTTTAGGCTCTATTCTAAAAGGAAGTTTTGGTGAAGGTAAGGATAAGTGAGGTATGGTAACATTCATTAATTTCAGAGCTGTGACTCCTGGTTTGTTTTTTCTGGTTTGTGTTCTAATAAAATCCATGCTATCTACATCTAAAATTGGCATGGATTTTATAATAGAACTCCAAAGACAATTTGCTATTTTCACTCAAAGAATAAGTTAAAATAGTCCCAATATGTGTGCTGGAATACATCTGTTCTGATTATCGCTCTCAGTTGAATTTTTTGGTATTAGTAGCACTGCAACAGATTTTTCATTTTAACTTAAGTTTGGATCCCTAACTGCCTTCAAAGAATATACATGATGCAGCAATAAAAGTTATTTTTAAATGTAGAAGATCATCACATATCAGAGCAATTTAAGAGAATAGACATTTCAAAATCTTCTGGACTGTATCATAGACTGTTCCAAGGCAGAAATTTGCATATATCATAAGAATTTAAAAATGAAAAAACAATTTGGAATGATCATTAGATTCTGAATATGGAAAAGGCTTAGTCCCACATTTTAATGCTAATATTGAAAAGTATAAGTCCTATTGGTGGCCAGTAAAAATGAGGAAAAAGTATGAGAGTATTAAGCATGACCATAATCTTTTACAGAAGTGCCAAAATTTCTTCCTCTTATTTGTGATAGTTGTAGTATCAATTTTTTCAATTTCTTCTCATTTTTGTCCTATTCTTTTATGTAAGGCATGTTGAATTTTGTTTTACTATTTAGCCCATGTGCTATAGAATATATAGAATTATGATGAAAGTTGAAGAGAAATGGCCATAAGTTAGACACTGGACATGCAATTGGATGCAAAACCCAATGAGATTTTATATTGTCTGACTTATGCAGGGAATTTATTTTATTAAGTTAGCTTGGAGCACCTGGTTTTTGCTATTGCTGATTTTGTTTAGAAGTTCAAAAAAGAGTAAAGGTATGTTATAATTGAACAGTCAAGAGGAAACTTCAGTGAATATTCTTCACATTTTGGGGTTGCTAGCATCTTTTGAGGGTGGGGGGCAGTACTGGGGATGGAATTCAGGGCCTCTGTATTCTAGGCAAAAACTCTCTCATGGAGCTACACCCATCCCCTCTATTACTATTTAAAGTTCTTCAAAGCTTTAGGAAATTGGCCATATTGAGTTCATGCCAGAAATTCATTTTCCAAAGCTCTCCACAGTCACAGCACAGGCATATATATGATTTTGCTATGAAACTCACAATCACCCTTGCAAATCAATTCAAATGCAGACCAACCACAGGACCAGTGACAGCAGACACATTCAGTAGTCACAAGTAGCACTGACAGTCTCAGTGGTACATTTTGCATCACCTATACCTGGTAGCAGTTGTGGTATCTCTAAGAGAGCAGCTTCATAGCTAGCATATGGGTGTTGATCCCAACTATGTAGCATCAAGTCTGATTTGCTGTTCCTCCAAAATATTCTGTAAGCTACACAGCATTATCCTGAATAAATTATTTTTCTGCTTAAATTAGCTATATGTCCTTGCATGGAATCCTAAGAATATAGAACATAAGGCAGAAGCTGATGTACTAGTAAATTTTTATTTGTGTCCCTTAGAAGTTAGTGTGATTGTAACTTTTTAACTTACTAAAAATGTGATACTAGAAAAATGTTAGCGCTTTTTATTTTTGAAGTGGAGTTGCAATAACTTTTTCTTCCTGTTTTTCAATGTGTTTCAAATCATCCTACATTTCTGTTATTAGTCTGTATTTCTTTTGTAATTTTAAAAATGATTTTTAAATGTTAAAATTAAATAAAACCAAGTCTCAGATTTGCCAGCAGAGAAGAGCAGAATATAGCCCATCTGAAATGACAACTAATTCTGGGGATTAACAATAAGAAGAGTTCATGTAATTTACCAGCATTTGGATGAGTGAATGAAAAAGAAAATTGATGAAATGAATAGATTAAATGAATGAGTGAATGCATCTGTATGATGGATGAGTATTCCAGCAGTGGACTTTGTTTTTTCCAAAAACTTCATTATCAGAGTGAGACATGTACTTCAAGACAGAAATTCCCCTTCCATTATGCCCTCTCTTATTTCTCCCCATTGTCTTATTGCTTGATGAGAAGAATCATTCCTATCTCTCCCAGGTTTTCTCTCCATCCATAAATTGAAACCACACACAAGGCCATGACACAAAAACTGACTCTACAACATATAGATTCTGGGCAATAGTTCGCAGGACTGAAATTCCCTTTAAGACTTCAGTAACTTGCAAGACCTAAGTTTGAAATTGGGCCTTTGCCTTCTCCTTATTATCCTCTGATACAAACCCAGGACTGAGATAAGAATTCTTTACATTCTTCTTTGTATTCACACCAATTCTGCATATTTTTACAAGAGAAAATATTAATCAATTTATTTTTATGTTGAAATTTAAAAACAAGAAGGACAGGGAGAGAGAGAGAGAGACAAAGACAATTTTAATTGAGCTTTTCAACTGGCTTTTCTTGCTCTGACACTTAGTTGTGTACATGGGGTTTGAACCTGTGTACTTGCACATGCTGGGCAAGTGTCTTAACTGCTGAGCCACCACTCCAGCTCCCTTATATTGAAATTTTTAAATATTCTGAAAATTTTATCATTAAAAGTTTTTATTTCACAAATCTACAAAACTATACGTAATGAATATTGTAGTTCATGATCTCTAACATACAGAACATAAGTCAAATTCTAAAAAAATAGAATGAACTCTTCAGTCATGGAACATTGTTTTTCTTTTCTGTCCAAGAGAGGCAGTTTCATATAGTATTTCACAGGTCAATAAATTTTGGGTGGGGTGAGCTCAATAAAATTTCATTTGAAAATCAAATTTACACATGGAAACCCTCTGATTTTCTATGGATTAACATTAATGTAATAACAGAAAAAAAGAGTTTACTGAGCTGTAATTTTAAGACCCTTTAATGCTTTGGGCAGATATGAAATAATGGCCTACTTAAAGGCAATTCTGCTTACTTGAATCAAAGGGATGAACTCAAAAATAACATAACTGAAGCCTCTGGGAAAAAGACTTAAATGATATCCTTTACTTGGATACAGTAATCAAAAAAGAAATACAAAGTTAGTTCTATAAAACATGACTTAAAGCATAAAACTCTTATAAACAGAAAAATTAGAAAGAAATAGGTGGGGAGGGAGGGTGAAAGGAAGGAACCCTGAAGCTATATGACCAAAGTAGCTCTTCCAATATGATAAAGCAGTTACTCATAAATCTTTATTAAGATACTTTGGAATATATAGAACTATATGAAGTATTATAAATATTAAGTGTAACATGAAATATTGATTATAATAAAAAGATGCAGGCTCTAAGTAGTTTACAAACCAATAGAAACAGTGCAGCACACAAAACAGTGCGTGTGTGAAGAGGGATGCTTCCTACCCTCTCCTCTTCTATCCACAAAGCTGCTCCTGAAAAGGGAAAGACTACAGGGATGGGTTCTTAGAGCCATCACAAGTTGTTCACCCTGAAGTTGGCCTCTAAATACAGCAATGCCAAGAGCCACTGCTCATGTTCCTGCTGTCTAAATTTCTTTAAAATTCATCCTTAAGAGTTGCCTTTCTATTCTCAAGAACCTAGCCCTGCCTGTATGTGAAGCAGTTCATACTTCCATTTGAGCCAATCCGCATTTATACTCTGCGTACCTCACTACACACATGCACTAATTCAAACTTTACTAGATTTCAATCAATTTTTAAAAAGATGCTTGCATTGAAGCCATTTATAGTGAATGCTAAATCTGACTCCAACCATAGTACAAGAAAAAGGTAAGCAAAAGCTACACAAGCATACAGTCCCCAGTTTTCCTTCTTACTCTGTTGTTGTATGGTCTAAACTACTCTCAAAAAATCCTTCCTGGCTTCAACTCTGAACTATTAGGAAACTTCCACCTGACACCCACAGGAGTTGTTATCACTGACACATTTCTCCCCCTCAACAAATACATTATTTAAATGGGTCCCTAAAAATGGTGTGGGACTCCAAAGGATGAACTACAAATGGTCACTAGGGAACCATTTCAGGTGCTGGAATAGTCTGTATGAATGTAGTGGTTGTTATACAAGCATTCATTTGCCACAATTCACAAGCTATACATTTAAATGTTGAATTTCATGTAATTTACACCATAATAAAACAGAATAAATCATATTTAGATTTGTAGTGTTGTATTTATCAATATATACCTTAAATATTGGTATAGAAAATAATTCTTTTCTGGAACTACCCTATACTTCTGCAAATGTTTAAAACGTGTTCTAAGACACTCACAATACAACTATACAGTTTCTAAAAGAACTGCCTACCATTCTTCATTTGCCCAGGAGTTGGCAGCTGACACAAATTTAACTGCCTATAAAGGTTTTATTTCACTGGGCTTTCCAATGTGTCCCTTCCCTAAAGAGTCACCTTACTACTTTGCTTCAAGGTTTAATACATTAAGTTCAGAAGGTATCAGTTGCCCTATGGGCCAGAATGGTGAAAGGAATTCAGTTTGCTGAAGGGGAAAATTCTGATCCAAATAAACAAAAGTACAAAATGAAAAGGTCCTAACCCTTTAAATTATAATTTTTCCTAAAGATTTTTTGTATCCCACTCCTGTGATCATTCATTCTTTATACCTTGGAATTGTTCATCCCCTAAAAAGCATCTTTTAACTATAAACTTAATTATGATTCTTCCTCATACAACCAAGAGTTCTAATTTGTACATCCTCCAAATTAGTATGCTTATATTGTGATCTTGGGGTGATCATGCTGCAACTTTTATCCCTAAAATTTGTTTAAATATCATGCACAGAATGGATAAAATAAATTAACTGCCCATAAAAGGGTTTATTTCATTGGACCTTCCAAACGCATACAAGATAGGTTGCCCCTAATATGTGTTTTTAATTATTGATTCTTACCAAATACATATATAGTTGTATAATCAAGCTGGCACTTGAATGTTAACAATTTTAAATGCACCAGTTGAAATGAACAAAATGGACTTATTAAATTATTTCCTGAAATTTCTTTATACAGTGGAGAACGTCAGATAACAAAGATCAACTGAATAATCTTTAATGAAAGAATGATGGACAAGAAAAAAAGCTTACTGAACAGGATCAGAATTTCCAAGAAGTATGGGACAAGATCAGAAGAAATAACCTGCGAGTAATTGGAATAGGGGAGAACATAGAACAACAAATGAATGGCATAAAGAAGTTTTTCAATGACATAGCCAAAGAAAGTTACCCCCATATCAGAAATGACCCAGAAATTCAAATTCAAGATGCCTAACAGACTTAACCAAATGAGAAACTGAGACACATCATACACAAAATACACAGAGAAATCAAGGAAATAATTTTAAAAGCAGCAAGATAAAAACATGAAATCATATTTAGAGGCAGACCAATAAAGATTAAAGTGGATTTTTGAGGTCATAAAGGCAAGGAGAGCATGGAATAATATTTTTCAAATACTGTAAGAAAATATTCAGCCAAAGATAATTATACCCTGCAAAATTTAGTTTTACATGTAATGGGGAAATATAATACTTCCATGATAAGAACAAAATAGCAACATATATGAACACAAAACCAGCTCTACAGAGAATACTCAAAGATAAACTTCAAACAAAGGAACAAGCAAAGTACTCCCAAAGCTCATAAATAGAGGAAATTCAATAAAAACATAACTCATTCAAAAATATCCAAGATGGTACAAAATATAGTAAAGGTCACAATGCAAGGGATACAAAAATCACATATCCATTCTAACACTGAATGTGAATGGACTCAATGCCCCAAACAAAAGACTCAGATTAATAGACTGGATCAAAAAACAATCCAACAATATGCTGCTTACAGGAGACACACCTCGCAGCAAAAGACAGACACATCTTGAAAGTCAAAGGTTGGCTAAAAACTTACCAGATATATCGGAGCAAGAAAACAGGCCAGTGTTGTGAGTCTTATACCCAACAAAGTTAATTTTGACCAAAAATTACTCAGAAGGGATAAAAGTCACTACATCATAGTAAAAAGAACAATAAATCAAGAAGGTATACAATAGTTAACATTTATGTTCCCAGTTACCACCCTTCCAAGTATGTGGAAAAAGTATTCAAGCACATTAAACCACTGATCAACTTCAACACAATAATACTGGGGGGATTCTAATACACCACTTTCAACAATACACAGATCATACAAAGCAAAAAAATCTATAAAGATCTTTAACCTAAACAACTCTATCAATCAATTGGACTAAACAGTCATCTACAGATTATTCCATCCCAAATCAGCCGGGTTTACCTTCTCAGCAACACATCGATCCTTATCCAAAATAGATCATATCCTAGTCCACAAAAGTAATCTTAACAAATACAAAAAAGTTGATATAACCCCATGTATCCTGTCAGACCACAATGTTATCTTAACAATTAATAGCAAGAAAAACAAAGTACATAAATACTTGGAGATTGAATGATACCCTCCTTAAATGAAGAATGGATCAAAGATGGAATGAGAATAGAAATCAAGAAATGAATGAAAATGATGACACAATATTTCAAAATCTATGGGACAGTATGAAAGCATTTTTAAGAGGTAAATTTATAACACTGAGCACCTTTATTAAAAATTGGCAGAGAGTCCAAAAAAAATTATTGTCCAACTCAAATTCCTACAAAAAGAGGAACAATCTAATTGCAAATACAACAGAAGGCAGGAAACATCCAAGATCAGAGCCAAAAAACAATGCAACTGAGAAAAAAAATACAAATAATCAACAAAACAAAGAGTTGGTTCCTTGAAAAAATAAATAAAATTGACAGGCCCCTAGTCAACCTCACCAAAATGAAAAATGAAGTGAAGCAAATCAACAAAACCAGAGACCAAAAAAGAAAGAAAGAAAGAAACAGACAAAAATGGAGACATCACTACTCATTCAACCAAAATCCAGAGGACTATCAGACCTATTATGAAAAACTATACTCTTCCAAGTTTAATAATCTGGAAGACATGTACAAATACCTAGCCACATATGACATTCCCAAATTGACACAGGAGAACATTGAAAATCAAATCAATCTCAGGTAGTGAAACAAACAGCAATCAAAGCCTTTCCAAAAAAGAAAAGTCCAGAATTTGATGGATTCTCAGCACAGTTCTACCAGATCTTTACAGAAGAATTATCACCTCTACTTAGTAAGCTATTCCATGAAATTGAAAGGGAAAGAAGCCTCCCAAATACTTTTTATGAGGCAAATATAACCCTGATACCAAAACCCAATGAAAACACATCTAGAAAACAAAGCTACAGGCCAATTTCCCTAATGAACATAGATGCAAAAATCCTGAATAAACTTCCAGCAAATCACATCCAAAATCCATCAAAAAGATAATACATCATGATCAAGTGGACTTCATTCCAGGAATGCAAAGCTGGTTCAACATATCAATAAATGTAATTCACTACTTAAACAGAATTAAAGACAAAAACCTTATCATCTCAATTGATGCAGAAAAGACCTTTGATAAAATTCCCACCCATTCATGCTCAATACTTTGGAGAAGATAGGGATCAAAGGAACATACTTTAATTTTGTAATAGCCATATATGACAAACCAATAGCCAACATTATACTTTTTTTTTTTTAAGAGAATCAATCAATCTGTCCAACACTGCACTGTGTATGTGGTGCTGGGGTTCAAACCCACATCATCAGGCATGCCAGCCAAGCACCTTAACTGCTGAGCCACCACTCCTTCCCACCAACATTAGGCTTAGAGAAAGACTGAAACTATGTCCACTAAATTCCAAGACAAGGCTGTCCACTCTCACCACTCTCATTCAATACAGTCCTTGAAACCCTAGCCAGCACTATCAGACAAGAGAAGGAAATCAAAGGAATTTAAAAAAGGAAAAGAGGAACTCAAGCTATCTCTATTGGCTGCTGACATATCTATACCTAGTAGACCCAAAAAGCTCTATCAAGACTTCTATAGCTTATGAATGAATTTAGTGAAGTGGCTAGTTACAAGATCAACACGCATAAATCAATAGCTTTCCTATACTCCAGCAGCAATTCTACCAAAGAAGAAATCAGGAAATCCATCCCATTCACAATAAACTGAAAAAGAATAAAATACTTTAGCATTAATGTAACAAAGGATATAAAAGACCCCTACAGTGAAAATTATCAACATTAAAAAAAAGTTGAAAATGCCTGAGAAGATGGAAAAACATTCCATGAGTTTGGTTAGGCAGAATCAATACAATTAAAATGGCCACTCTGCCAAAATCCCTGTAAATTCAATGCAGTCCCTATCAAGATACCAATGATGTTCTTCATGGATACAGAAAAAGCAATTCTCAAATTAATCTGGAATAACAAGAAATCCAGAATAGCCAAAATATTGCTAAGTAAGAAAGATAAAACAGGAGGTGTCATAACACCTGACCTGAAATTATACTATAGGGCTATAGTAACAAAAACAGCATGGTATTGGTATCAAAACAGACATGAAGACCAATCGAACTGAATAGAAGATACTGAGAAAAACCCACAAGTCTTTGACCATCTGATATTTGACAAAGGGGACAAAAATATAGCATGAAGGAAAGACAGCCTATTCAACAAATGGTGCTGGATGAATGGAACAGCCATATACAGACAATTAAAATTAGACCCTTATCACCCTGAACAAAAATCAAATCAAAATGGATCAAAGAATTAAAAATTAAACCAGCAACTATATAATTGCTAGAATAAAAATTGGGATCAACATTCCACAACATCAGTGTAGGAACCTTCTTCCTTAACATAATTCCCATAGCACAAGAATTAAAGCCAAGAATTGAGTGGGGTGCCATTAAACTGAGAAGCTTCTGCACAACTCAAGAATGTCATGAGAGAACCCACAGAATGGTAGAAAATCATTGCTTGCTATGCCTCTGACAGGGGCATTTGTATATTCTGTATATCCAGAATATACGAAGAACTCAAAAAACTGAACACCAAAATGCAAATAACCCAATCAATAAATGATCTAAGGAACTAAACAAACTTCAACAGAGGAAGTCCAAAAAGCCAATACATACGGGAAAATGTTCTACATCACTAGGAATCAGAAATGCAAATCAAAACTTCACTGAGATTCTAGCTCACTCCAGTCAGAGTGGCAGAAATGAAGAATGTGAACAACAGTAGATGCTAGAGTGGTTGTGAGGAGAAAGGAACACTAACACACTGTTGGTGGAACTGCTAACTTGTATATCCACTCTACAAAGCAGTGTGGAGACTCCTCAAAAAACTAGGGATGGAACCACCTTACAACCCAGCTATCCCACTGCTGGATATTTTCCCAAAAGAGCTAGAATTGGCATACTACAGAGACACAGCTACATCAATGTTTATAGCAGCTCAATTTACAATAGCTAAACTATGGAACCAACCTAGATGGCCCTCACTGGATGAATTTTTGTATGTATAAAATGGAATTATACTCTGTTATTAGAATGATATCATGGCATTTGCAGCTAAATGGATAGAAATGGAAAAATTATGCTGAATCAAATATCCTAAACACAAGACTTAACGGCAGAAATGTTTTCTCTTATGTGGAAGCTAGAGTAAAACCTAAGACAGAATGAAAGTTAGCTAAGTTTAGGTAATAAATTTACCACAGTTGAAATTTCACAGAAGCTGTGGGAACCATAACTATGAAGGTGAGGGGAGAAGTGAGGGAGACATTGAGAGGAGGGAGGGACAAGGGGGATTACAAATGCAACAGGGAACCCTTCACTCCCATGAGAAGCCTCACTATACACAGGCAGGCAGAGAAACTCAGAAATTTCAAGTATTAATATACATGAATATGCTCATTTCCAATTATAGCATGGGGATACTACAGAGAAGACATGAGATTGGGAAATGGAAGAAGATGGGGAGATCCTGGAATAGGATTGGCCTTAACTTACTATGTCAATATCCATTTATGCATGAATATGTAATAACAATTCACTCCAATATATAAGATTATATCAAACAAAATTTGCTCATTTATTGGAGAAAATATATTTTATAATAGATTGGAAATTTTTGGAATGTCTAAATGAACTGAAATCCTGTTTACTAAGTAGACACTCTCAGGAACATTTTTATTACGTAAGTCATAGAATATGTTGAATTTATCAAAGCTAGTCCTCTGCTGCAACCACAAGTCCCAAGAATTATTAACGATCAAGGTAGAGCCAGTTAATATCAGACTTAAATCCTACTTAAGAGAATAGTCCATTTAGGAGTCATTTATGCACCTATGACTCAAACTGCCCCCCATTTTTTGATTAACAGAAATTACCTTACCTTTATATATAGAATGCATATTCCCTGAAAAAATGCAGAAGTCAAAATTTGTTGCACTCCCTAAGAGCTAAGTACTAATTATAGCTCATGTTACTATTAATTTTATGTGTTCTCTTTATAGCTGAACATACATTCAGCTAGTTAAGTGTAATGGCACCAAGTGCTGTTTTTTTTTTTTTTTTTTTTTTTACTCCAAATGCTTTTCAGCACTTTACTCAATTATTTTATGTTGAGAATACCTGGGTTTTTTAATCATACCTACTAATATCCTTAATTGTTCTCATTTATCACTCTTGCACTTCTATTTTTATCCAGAAGTTTAAGTTTGGCTGATTACACCCATGCCTTTAACGGAGCCACCAGCTTTAGAGATCACATAAGCTTAGAACAGTCAGGGTCCACCATCCCTCCACATAGAATGACTGAAAGGGAAGGTAATGCCAGGAGCAGCTATAAAGAGAGCCATACGATGATCAGAGAGATGCATCCATGTCTGATCATTTGTGCCCTTGGATCCAAATGCCTGAAGTCTACCCCTCGGATTTTTAGTTGTAAGAGGGAAAAACGCTTTTTTGCTTAAATTTTAAAAATTTATTATAAAATCTAACATCAATACAGAAGGCCACATAAAATTACTTTTGAATTACCATTTAAGAAACAAAACTTTGCAGTGATCTCAGAATCCCCTCCTTGTGCCCTGCCTCTGTCTCAAACCCTTCCTTCCTTCCCATACCAAAAAAGTAAACCACTCTCCTTTTATAGCAGTCAATTTATCATGATTCTTTATAATTTTGCCATCCTAATGTGCATTCTAAGCCACTGTATTTATGTCCATTAAATTTTATGCAATAAAAGTATCTTAAAGTATTTTCCCCACCCCAACCCCTGCTTCACAAATGATCTGTGAAGAACTTAAGATACTTGAGCTCTCTAGTTTCCCATCTGGAGTTGACTGATTGTACATGCATGGTACAGTTCAGCGTGTTCCTCTGTTCTCCATATTTCCTCTTCTGCATTTCCAATTTCAAATAAATTGGTATCTGGATCTAAGGGTTCAGTGCCTTTAGCAAGACATATGGGTTTTCTCATACTAAGTGATAATATCAGGTAAAAAAAAAAAAAAGTTTGGTTGTCTCTGTTGTGATACACACAGTCTAAAGAGCATTCTTCAGAGAAACCCTGGGCCCAAGACCACAACTTCAGCATTAGGAGTATGAATTACTACTGAGCTGGACAATATTTCTAGACCTCATCAAGTTTGAGTCTTTCACCATATTCAAGAGTTCATGCTGATATTTCAATTCAAATTCATGGCTACAGAGTTTTTGTTTTTATAACTTATCTTTTCTAGACTATAACTGTATGCCCTCTTCCACACAGAGTATCATCTGCAATGGTTAAATGGTTGACTAAAAGCTAACAACATACTTGAAAATAAATCTTTGTTACCTATATTATTAGTCTCTGTCTAGTCTTCATTGATGTTCCTACCATCATAAAGAGAAATGCCTACCAAAAGTGCAAGTATTCTATACAATAAAGACCATGCCCTAGTTCTGCTAATTAGTGGATCTAAGAACACAAATTCAAACCATGCTAAATTATTTCCCTTACAATTGTTCACAAAAGTTTTTTCAAGGATGGATTAAATAAAGTGAAACCTTACTCAAATGCCATCTCTAGAGTCAATTCTGTAGTTGAAACAGCTTTCTAAGAAAGTATTTACTAACAATCTCCTCAGACGTGATTCAATGTTGGTTACTTTATATTAAGTTATGATAATATTTTGGTACAAAGTGTGGGCTGATTTTAAAAATTATTCATATTAATAAGGGAATCAGTAGTCCACTGTTTCTATTTTGTGAAATTAAACTTTAAAGTAACATGAAATAAACTGAATTATCCCAAAGTCAAGTGCTACTAGCTAACCTCCCAATGGTTCAAAAATGGTTACCACTGCTTTCTATAAAGGAAAACAATCTACACAATAAAATTTTATAATCTTCCATCATCCTAACATCAGGAACAGCTGAATTATGCTGTTGGATAAGATTGAGAGCAAAGCCCCCAACTTACTTATAATCTCTGCTTTGATTAATAAAGCTTCATACTTGTAGTAATTCAACTGTAACAATCAGGAGATTATTCATTCAACAATGAATATGTAATAGGGAACTTCAAAAGGCTTTAGTGAAAAGGAGCTACATCAAAATATAAGTAATGACAAGATACTGGTTGGTCTCCATCACAACAGAATACTCCAAAGACCTTTCAGACCGCACCTGTCCCATTACATTATTTCCTGCACCCTTCTACCTTTATTTGCAGTAGTGAGATACTATATAGTTTCTTGTTAAATTTGCCCTTTTTGCTCAGGGCACAGCCTCACCTTTTTTAAGATCTCTGCAGCAACTACTGGAATAAATCGCTGCCTGCTGGGCCATCGAATCAAGGAGCCTTGCAAAAAGGAAATGTTCACAGCTCTTCATGCACATTCCATATTTCATGTATCATATACAAGATAACTTTTATCATTAGGCCTGCCCATTAAAGGGATAATAGTGGAAAGAAAAGGTTGAAACAATAAGAACTTTATAGAAGTGATTTTCTGTAATTTTTGGTTATAAAAAATGAAAAAGATAAATCCTAACTCTTTAAAGGAAGCACAGAAGGAAATGGGGCTTAATAGCAAGAAAATGATGTTTTTTAACACTTGACCTATTCTCCCATTTAATATACTGAGTTATGTCAAAGACCAGTAGAAAACTCTTTAAAATAGTCTTCTGATATTATTAAATGAAAACTAATTTCTGCCCATGGCATTTAGAACTGTGCTCAGCACACAAAAAGATTTCATAAATACTAGCTATTATTTATGTTATCACCTACCATTGACAAGCTTAGCTTTCTTTCCTTTGTCCCTCTCATTTCATGAAAGCAACAGTCCAGTTGATATTGCATTCTACCTACTTTCACCCACTTGGGCCGGAGGATGAAGTCCTCCACCTCTTTTTTCACTGACCAGTTTTCACTGTGCTGTGAAAATTAGGGTAAAATTAGTTCTCTTCCAAACCCTGTTCTTCATTTCTTTTTATCTCCCACCGTACTTTTGAATTTTCCTCTTAAGGCCAAACTGACTAATTTCTCACCATCTATTTCACTCCACACCCCACCAACATTAGTGGTTGGGCAGAAAAAGAGGAGCTAGCAGTGCCTGGGATATGTTCCTGAAGTTGGATGGTTCCCCAGCCAGATGGCAACAAAGACTCCATATCTGGTGTTCACTGAGTGTTGAGGGCCTCTGGCATGGTGCAGTACAGCAATTACCAAGAATTTCACCTGTGGTGACTTGGAATGGATGACAGGTTGACAGAATGCCATGGCTTCTGTGATGTCTTTGGCATTTGTGAAATATGGAAGAAAGAGTAATTATAAGAATAGAGATTTGTTTGGTTATTGCAAAGGGTTATTGATGCACTGAAGAGAGAAGATGACAGGCTCAATTCAGCCATTAGCCACTTAGGGCAAAATGTACTTACAGAGACATTTCCCCCCACAGTCGCGGGACAGACCACTCTGTAAGAATTAAGAACTTCAGATAACACTGAATATGCAGTCCCATTAAGTCTACTACATTGTCAGGAGTTTAGTGGTGCCCTGAAGCTAAGGGTAGAGATATCCATTGAACTCTGATTTTCTTTTTATTAGATGTATACAGAGATACAATTGAGGGGGAAACATTATCAAACCATCAATAACCAATGTATATATACTTAGTTATCCAGGGGTAATGCCAAATTATGGATGCCCAGCTTGGTTTTCCCCTGTTGCTGTTTCCCCCAGAAGAACTCTTGCATTAAATGGGTATCTCGTGGAGGAATGACATCTGTTTCTGAGATTTTCTATCACTCTCTGGACTCTCTGGGCCTCTACAGTGGTAGGTCATATACCCCTGTTAGGACATTAGATCCCACTACATTGCCTAAAAACCATTCAGGGGCCTAGCTGGGACAAAGGCTTCACAAGACAACATCCTCTTCAAGAATTGACCAATTTTTCCCCTCTCGCCAACAGTAATAGCTAGAATTAAAGTCAACATGCCCTAAAAGAAAAAAAAATCATTCACTAAAAGAGCTGCAGGACGTGGCTAATACACACCAGGAGAACCCAGGAGATTATGTTTTAATTGCTGCTTCTAGAGGACCCAACCTAAGCCAAATCCAGTCGTACTTATGGATAACCCTAAGTCAAGTCTAAACATTATTTTAAAAGTATATTTGGAGAGTGATTGAATCTGGAAAAGTGAACGACTCAAATGTAATCTTGATTCCCATTGTCGTTTCTGTTTTATGAATAAAAATAGTCTGTCAAATAATGTGTTGAAATAATTAAAGAACCAAAAATAATAAACATACCTAATTTTATAGTCATAAAATATCTACAAAATGGCAGTACCTGTTTTTTATAATATTTTTATGTTTTATTCCAGAAAATATATACTAATTAATAAAAACTTGGACAGATGTCGGGCTTTTCTAACTCAGGCTACCTCAAGGAAGATGGATTATGTCGTAAGGAAACACATGAAAGCAGAGGAAACGGAATCACACAGAAACCGCATAGCATTCAACTGAACCTCAGGACGGAATGTTGCTTAGACACTGAGCTCCAATACATTTCCCCACTTGAATTATCTTACTGCCTCCTCAGCTGCAAGATGTGGTAGAACATATGTTATGATGACTCACTCTTCTTTGTCTCGCTTCTGCTACTCACTACTCACCAATTTCCTCTACGTTTATAGTGCCTGCTTATTCACAGCTTTGTCTCCTTAGGTCTCTGTATGCCTCTTTTTACTTCAGCCCCCACAATCAAATGTCAACTTCTTGTGTATGTCTTACAATCAAATACTCAGTACAGTAGAATTTTATTGGTCAGAAAAACTCTCCATCTGAGCAGAGTTTCTTATACTAAGCTCCTTAACAATGATTGGATAGCTTTTATAACAGATGACTACCTCCTGTCTAATTAGCTATGGGGAAGAGAAGAGCTGTGTAGTTGGTGGCTGATGACTGATTAGCACATGGCCACACCAGATGCAAAAGGGTTTTAAAAAAATATGACACCTGGCTAGGAAGCCATCTCAGCAACAACCCCACACCATGAAAGGGAAAAATGAATTTTTAGTGAGCAATCAGTAATCTCTTCCCAATTTTTTTAGTTTGTTATCTATTCATTTTGTTTTAGTTGAAAAATAAGAAAGCAGGGAAGCTCCCAGAATTTATATGAAATGAAAAAGATAGTTTCTATCTAAAAGTACCTAATAATATTCATTTAAGTTATAATCAGATTAAGTATTATAGAGATTCCATAAAAATGAATTGTTGGTGCAAAACAATAGCTTGGTGTATTTTTTAAAAGTTTGGAATAAAACTGGCAGTAGCTTTTGCAACAAATACTAGTTTTTGTCTTCAACTAGTTATGTATTGGGAGAGGGAGTGCGGAAGGGGTTACCCATCAGAACAATCTGAGAAAGTGATTTATTCAACATACCCCACTTCCTACACCCATTGCTATTGTTATGTGGATGCCACATGAAAATTCAAGACAGGTCGGGGGCTGGAGCAGTGGCTTGGCAATTATGGTCCTTACCCAGCATGCACAAGTACACAGGTTCAAAGCCCAGCAACCCACATACACAGCTAAGTGTCAGAGCAATGAAGGTCACGTGAGCAACTCAAAAAAAATTGATTCTCTCTCACTGTCCTTCTCTCTTTAAAAAAAAAAAAAAATCAAGACAGGGAGAGTGTACTTAGAAAAAAGATTCATGTGTGATTTAGATAAATTACCAATATATACATGAAAAAATTATGAACCTCACCTATAACTAAGTAAATGAAAATTAAAATGATAAATATTTAATTATTTATCCATCATACCACAATTAAGTTTGATAATATCAAGGATATGAAAAGCAATGTGGCAGGCTGGAGCAGTAGCTCAGTGGTTGAAGTGCTTGCCTGGCATATGCTATGACCCAGGTTCAAACCCCAGCACCACATACAGAACTATGTCAGAGAAACAAAGGCCAGATGAAAAACTAAAGTTGATTCTCTCTCACTCTTGCTCTAAAAACAAAAAAAGAAAAAGAAAAAGAAGAGAGATGTGGTATTATCTATTATGATGGAAAATGTGGATAGCCAATTACTGAGCCATTTCTACTTCTCAGTACATAATAGAACTTCATGTGTAAAAGGACACAAAGAAATCTGTATTACAACATAATTTATAATGGAAAGTTATGACAATGGTTAAAAATATACTGTTTAAAATATACAAGCAATACTTTTATTTTCAATAGTTTCTACATATGTTCGCAGATCTGTCAATGAAATATGGAAGGCTCTCTGGAGAGAGAGAAACAAAGATGAGGAAGTGACCCAAAGGAACTTCATCCTCTATAGAGTTTTATATTTTTGAAAAGAGAATATATTAACTTAATGAAATGGGTTAAAATAAATTTGGAGGTTCTTATCTGACTGGCACATATAGCCTTCTCAAGGGATGTGTCATATCCATAGACCCTGCTAAAAATATTCATTCAGCATTCAGGACTGATGTAGTGATGAGCACTTGCTAGGTACTAGATCTTGTTTGATTTAAGCAATGGAGGGATTGCTTTGAACAACAGCACTGTGTTGCTCTCTGCATACTTGCTCCTTCTGTTCACTCTACTTCCACGTCCCCTACCCTTATAACTGGTTTTGGCTTTGCCCTTATGGCTTGGGCTAACACTATGAAGGTGCATCACGTGGTGGCTAGGAGCACAGGCTCTAGAGTCAGACTGCCTGGGTTCCAGAACCAGCTCCATCACAGCCTTTGTCAATGTACATACATTGCTTTACTTTTCGGTACAACTTCAATTTCTTTCTCTGAACAACAGGGATAACATTGATCAATATTATAGTGCTGTAAAGATTAACATGTGAGAGCATAAGAAAAGCTTAGGAAAGTAGCTGATACAAAATAAACTCTGCACAAATATTAGACAGTATTTTGAGCATTTCAAAAGCCAGCCACAAACTAACTAGTGTTTCAGGTCATATTCTTGAGAGAGAATTTATTCAGCTCAGTTCAATTGAGGGCTTTATTCCTCTTTGTCATGTTGTGCACATGTGGCCACAGGATTATCCCATATCGTGACCTCAAAGCCTACCTGATCCAGCTTTGGCCAAGAGCACCTGACCTCTTCAAATTCACTTTAAAACCACTTATTAAAAGTGATTTTATGTAAGAAAAATAAAACAACATTCCAGCATTTGTTGTAAGACATAGCTATGGTTCTTGTATTTCATATCCATGAAGTTCCCCTCTTTTTAAACAATCCCTTCTTTCTTAAACCAGCTGAGTGGGTCCCTGTTCTTACAGCCAAAGACCCTGGAACAATTCCTTCAGTTTAATGAGTCATTCACAAAATATCCTTAATCTCATTGCTTATGACTGTGTCTTACAGGTGACATGGGAACAATGCTAAAGAGAAAAAAAAAAAAAAAAGCCCAGGTCCTTTTTCTTGGTTCAAGGAGAGAAAAGATGCTGTGAGTGGTAAGGCAGAGTGTTTATTCAGATGCAAAAAATCCAAGCACCTTTTGTGTGAGAATCTATTTTATTACCTTTTCAAATTTTCTTCTCTAGCCATTAAATTGAACCCTAAAGGGACTTCGATTTTGCAATATTTCGTTACTTACAGTGTTAACCTGAAAGTCAAAACTGTATTTTGTTTTTAAGTATTCTCTAATTCTAATTTCCCAGGAATTTAAACTGTTTCCTTGCATTCTGACAAAGTGAAATTTTTTTCAGTTTCCTATGATTGTAGGACTTGGGGCACCCCCTACCTGTTCAAACCTATATATAAACTGCTTCATGGCAGTTTTGCCCGTACCGAAGAAATAAAAATACTTCTCCCTGGAGTCAGCGATTGGCAGCTTCTCTGCCTCAAGGACATGGTCTATGTCTTTTTAAACTCAATCAGCACAGCACCATGCCAGAGCCCTGCACAGACAGATGCTTCATAAATGCTTTTGAATCGACTGAGATGGTCAGAAAATGCAGTGTCTTCGCTCCCCCTCTTCACCTGCTGCCTGAAGCAGGTCAAGAATCAGAACATGTTGCAATAGGGAATGATTAAGACAGAGCTTAGATGCTGAGCTTAGCACGTAAAGTAACAATGAAATTTCCTGAGCAGATTCATACTAATATCCACATGCATTCAGATAATCCCACTGGGAAATATTACAGATGATAAATTGAGCACAATCACATTTTCTCCAGGTTTCCTGGAACACTTCATCCATTCAAGTGTGGTAGCCAAAAATAAAATTGTAAAAAAATTTTTAAAAAGAGGGTGGAGAATTAGCAACTACACATTTTTAAGGATTTAATGAAACATTTATAGACTATTTCAAGCTTGTAATAAAAGCCTTTGGTTTGCAAGTGTGACCTCCAGGGTGACGATAACATTCCATTATATGCCAAAATTCTATGAAGTTATTATAGTTACCTCCTATGGGAAACCATCCTCTATGGACAAGAGATTTGATGGGTGGTCTAATAGCTGAAGTGATTCCATAAATAAATAACAGAACTTCAAAGTTCTGTTAGAGTCAGTTAGCCAAATCAGGATTTTAAAATTTGTTATTATAGGCTCTTACAATTATAGCTACTTAAGGATTGCTGGCACATCAGAACCAAATTCACTCTCACCTTGCAGGATGTGTGATTATGAATTCCATGAGGAAAATAATGAAAAAAAGCAATGTTTTCCTTTCAAGTCTTCCTTTTAGTTCTATAAAGGTAATAAAATGTAGGTCTGGATTTAAAACCTCACAGCACTGCTTTTTGAAAATGAAATAAATTATTTAATATGTCATTTCCAAATATATTAAAGTTTTCAAACACACACTTAAATTTGTACATATGAATTTTATAGATAGATGTGTATATACACAGAGGTAATATAATCTTAAATGCCTTTTCATTTGAGATGAATGTAAGTAAATTGCTCCATCTGGTGGCTGTATTTGGAATTGGCTCTAATTCAAGCTCCTAGGAAAGTAGGCAAGAATTGAGAACTACCTCAAAATGTCAGAAAAAAGCTACATCTAGCAATGATAAATGTCACTGCTCCCCCGTTCAAAGCTTTGAGGGTCCACTAGAAGGCACTTGATACTGTAAAACTAACAGTTCAACTGCCATCTCAGGTTCACCAAGTGTTTCTCTGCCCTGGTGCTGGCAGAGAACAGTGGAAGTCATGTCAATGTCTATTCCTAACCGAAGACGAACACTGAACTTTGACACTGGAAAATCCAAAGGTTGTTTACACAAACGGACTTGCCAGGATTACAGCATTGTGGGCTAATACTTAGCAAAGGAAAATATACATCAGTAAATTTATAAATCCTCTGGCCAACCTGACACTGATTAACATGTAATAAATTTGAATGCACGTTAATAAAGACAGAAGAGGCTTCAGATCTGGAGATGAAAGTCTGTTCAGTCATAACCACCTAGATTTAAGAGTTGTTTTTCTCAAGGTTTAATCAAGCCAAGAGGAAATACTGAGGAATAATACTGATCAAATTAAATTGTTATACCATGCATGTACAAATATCTAACAACAAATCCTACTATTTTACATAATATGCACCAATAAAAATGTGGGAAAAGATACATAGTACAGCTTTCAGCAGTATCACTTTTTCATCATGCCTTTCTGAGCCTAGTATTAACTTTTCTCTTTCACAGTGAAATTGGGTGAATGAGGAGTTTTGCTCTCTCACAATGCTTGAAATGTCTTTCTCTACTAATTTCTCTAATCTGTTCACTGTTATATTTGAAGTATTTTTTCATGTTCCATTTACTACATTAAATCACATTTTTTAAAAATTCAATTACAAGTTCACATGAGTGATTTAAACTTGGCTTTTGTTGTTTATGATGCCACTGGAACCTATCGACTATGCTGCCTTCAATACAGGGAGCACATTACTCTTTACAGAGTAATAGCTTCTTGTGAGGCTTTAGCTTAGAGTTGAATTGTGTTTTATCTGTTAAATCTTTTTCTTTCCCAGCCAATTTTTCATGTTGCAAATCTGAATCATTTTTCTATTCTATTATGGAGTACTAAAGGAACTTGTATCTTGATGCAAAGAAGAAAATCAACTTATCCTTTGAGGGAGTCCAAGTTTTATATTGAATGCAAACTATTATATGCAGCTCTCCAACTGAATGTAACAACGCAGGACAATTGCTCTTGTCAATGATTATTTCCAAGATGATTTAATCTTTCCCCCCAAACAAGTTACATTTAGCAATTATTGGGGGAGGGGTAATTTCATTTGTTTTCCTCAACACTGACATTTTCTTTTTTTGTATTCATTATTCAAAAACTCCCCATTGGGCTAAATTTAATATTTAGAATATATATACATATATTATATTTTTTCGTTAGAAGCATGTTTAATTAATTTGTTGAACAATTTTAAAAACTCCCCATTATCACAACAGTTCTTTGAATGAAAAATTCAACTCAATTTAATAAAAGTTACAGATATCTACCTTTCAGGAGCTAAAAATCCAATAGGGAGACCTGCAAAAAGCTATTAAAACATGATGTAGTAAGAAAAATAGTGGAGAGACATACAAGTGTAAGAGGCTATTGTTGTATCCTCTAGAGAATAGAGAGGTATGAGGGCACCTAAGCTGAGCTGAGCTGGCCCCTGAAGGATGGACAGGAATACACCAACTGGCACAGGGAAGATGGGGAAGGGATTTCAGGCCAAGAGAAAGCCTGTGAAAAATTCAAGTTGTGAAGGAATATATAAAATTTCTTCTTTTCAATTCCCAGTTTCTATGATATTTTAGATAAAAAGTTCTACATGGAGAACTGACTTTCTAATGTTAAATATAAAACAAAGTCCCTTATAAACTAAAGTGAGTTTAAACCTTTATAAATGAAATACTTTTTAGTAAACACGCCTTCAAGAGCAAAGTTTTTATGACCAAAATATATTCAGCTGCATTTTATAAATGTCTTTTGCATATGTTCTGTCTGTAAGGAGGAGGGATCCCTGAAAGATAATTAGGTGCTACGAAGTAAAATTTATTGTGTTCTAAAAAACATCACCAGAAAGAACAGTATAGGCAAATTCTCGTGGCATTGGCTGGCAATAAAACAACCTTTGCTTTGTACCGCTAGTCATCTGTAGTCAGGCTGGGTAACAGAGCTATAACCCTGTCAATGACTATTTCCTAAAAGAAAATAGGTAATTAGGTGTTCCTTTTGCTTTTATTAGAATAGACACATTTGGGAATTTCTTCATTTATTTTCATAGGAAGTTTCACCTGATTCTCAGCTTGTGGCACCCGTGCTACTGCAATTGAGATTTAATGATGAGGAAATGAATAGAAACATAGGGTAAACACTCCTGCAAATAAAAGCTTGCACTTTAGTGCCACTGAGTGATTCGAAGATTTGACAACTTAGGGCATGAGGGCCCTATGTTTATATGGGATGAGATATGTTGGCAGCATTCCATGAATGCAAAATTTACATCACTAGTCCAATTTTCTCCATAAGTGTGGGAGCAGAGAACAGAAGTATATGGATTTCACATATATATACATAAATCTGCATGTCTTTTTATTGGGAAATTTTCAAACACATACAGAAGAATAGCTATTATCTATATGGCCACATTTGTTTCATATTCCATCCATTATCCCTACTCTGAATTATTTTAAAAGCAAATCCCAGACATCAGATCATTTAGCATATGTTTTAAGATATGTTTTTAAAAGAAAATACAGGGGCTGGAGCAGTGGCTCAGCAGTTACAGCACTTGAACAGCATGCACAAGTACGCAGGTTCAAACCCAAGCACCACGTACACAACCAAGTATCAGAGCAACAAAGGCCACATGAAAAACTAAATAAAAATTGATTGTCTCTTTAAAAAAAAATAAAAGACTATCAAATGATACTTTCAAAGTCTTAGCTTTTATTTGACTGCTATATCTAATTTATGTTGTGTAATTATTTCTGGGATTTTTGATGGGGCTGGGACTCAGAGGCCTCTAGTATTCCATCTTTATAGAGATGGAATGAATCACTTTCATCATAGGTTCTACCAATTCTCCTGGCATTTTAGGAGTGCAGTTCTGGTTTCTAATCTATGAGTAACCCACAAACTCTGCCAATCCATTCTAAGACCTAGTAGAAGAAAATACATGCCACTCTTTGTCATTCAGGATGTCCTCAATGATTGGCAGAGTTGTGTGGGTTAATTATAGATTAGAAACCAGAACTGCACTCCCAAAATGCCAGGAGAATTGGTAGGACCAACGATGAAAGTGGTTGTATTATACCTCTTTGAAGATGGACTACTGGAGGCCTGAGTCCCAGCCCCATCAAAAATTCTCATTCTTAGTCTAGTACAAAATCTGTAGAGCCACTCTAAAGAAAACAAATGAAATTGAATGGAAAAGAAATTCTGTTTCCCAAAAGCTGCATTAAGTATTGTGAATCAAATTCATATCTACTACCATTTCCACATTGATTTAAGGTAAGCTGTAATAAATATACAACATGTGGAAATTCCCTTCTCTGTCTACTGTATCCTGCAATCTCATACAGCTTGTTGAAAAGGGTTCAGAAATATTGGCCTCATATAAATTGTCCTCCACCAAAAAGAGTTATAAATACAAGTAGATGATTAAGTTATATATCCTATGTATAATAAACTCAGTTGGAAACTTTGACAATTTTTTAACTCAAGTTAATATTGAGAAGCAGAGTACTTTTACTTTTTAAGTTAATATTTGGAACATATGGAACTATCCAATAGTTGAAGTAATACACAGTTCTCTCAGCTCTGCTTTGAGTATGCCCAGGAAGCCATTATAGAAATCTTATCAATTTATGAATTGTTATATATGTATGCAACTTTGTACACACAGTTCATTCAGTAGGACTACATATGAAACCATTGTAACTGTTAAATAGTCTACAGCTTCCAAATGTGTGTAAAAATGGGAAAAGAAAGAATGTGACAACATTAAAATAGCCACTTCAAAGAATTAAGTTTTGAAATAACTGTTAAGGACATAAATTGCAGCAGTGAGTTAAATGTATCTTGATGGAATGGGAGTCCATGGGTGAACAGGAGGAGACAGCACAAAGAGAAGGAACAGGGAGCTGCACACTATTAATCTCCCTGCCACCTGAAGAGACACGTACGATGGTGCTGTATGTCAAGAAACTCTGGGTTTTCTCCTCTACCTTTCACCATGATGAGCTATAACGAAAAAAATTTAAAAACTAAAAATTAAAGTTTGAAATTCCAACTAAAGAGGCTTTGTAGTTTAATGGAAAAAAATTTAGATAAAGAATCAAGAGACCCTCAGACCTGATACCGATTCTTCCCCTTTCACAGTCAGTTTTCCCTGGTGAAAGAATTTCAGTCAGCTGTTGGTGACTATGTGGAAACCTAGCTCTTTGGCCTGCCCTCCTTGCTCCACTGAGCCTCCTTCTGGGTCCTTCCATCTGCTTTCTCTATCAGCGGGGCCATACAGAATTAGCCAGCTTTATATGTATCTGAATCTCCTGCTTGCAAAGAACCAGGTGAGCCCATTAAGAGTGCCATCTGTTAGGGTCTCAGTTTACTCATTCATCAATATTTACTCAATTGAGCATCTACTATGTGCCAGGAACTCTGTTAGGTACTGGGAATACAGCAATAAACAAGACAATCTCTACTTGAATGTGGTTTACAGTTTAACAAGGGAGGCAATTACAATTGTGATGATCTTCTATAAAGAAAATTACAAAATACAACAGAAAAGCCAATTACAATTGTAAGTACTACAAAGAAAAATATAAAGGAAAGTATAGACCAGTGCTTTTGAAGCTACAGTTGCAGCTTATTCATGATCATGAAATCAGTTTAGTGAGGCTAGAACAGAATGCTGTTATTTAACGAAATGAATTGGGACAGGAAAAAAATTAAGAAGGAAGTATTAGTTTACCACATGTAATAAGGGGAAGTAGCATTTCAAAAACTAAAACATAGATGAATGCTGGAATGGAGTTAAAAAACAAGTATTTCAGTTGGCTTTGTAGAAAAATTCGAAAGCTATTGATTCAAACACATCATGGAGACTGTAATAGATATTCTAATTAATGCCTCTACCCATCACAAC